>PVIJ01016988.1:0-30968 GCA_004024925.1 Scalopus aquaticus | reverse complement strand
CTTATAACAGGACTATAGGGAGGCTGGGTGGGAGAGAGACACTCAGCGGTGGGGGGGGTGGGGGGAGGGGAGGATAAGGGCACAAAATGGAAGAGAGGAGAATACAGGGGACCATGGAGATGGATCACGGGTGAATTGGTGGTGGGCTGCCCAAGGGGAGTACAAAATGTAAAAGACATAAATATAACAATAAAAAAAAATAAAAAAAATAAAAAAAATCTCCGTGCTGCTTGACACTTAAATTTAAAAAAAAAAAAAAAGGAATACTATATCTTGCAAATTTTTCTTTCCTATATGAGGGAGAAATAAACAGTTTCCCCAATAATCAAAATCTGAAGTTGCATACTACCAGTAGACCTCATTATAAAAAAAAAAAAAAAAATTGAACTCTTCTATCTAAATTGAAAAAAAAAAAAAGGTAAAGTTCCTAAGATTGAAAAAGTTGATTCTACTTTCTTAAAGATTTCTGTTAAGACCAACAGGGACATGTAAATATGCTGCTTGATATTAATTATGTGGAAAATGCAAGTCAAAATGATTTGCAACAATAAGCTATCACCTCATTTGCATTAGCATAGTTATTAAATATATTTTAAAAAACAATATTAGTAAAATTGCAACCCTTGAACACTGTTGTTAGAGTTAAAACATGATGAATCCACTTTTGAAAAAAATGTATAGAATCTCCCCCAAAAAGCTAAAAATTTAATTACCATATGATCTGGAAATCTTGCTTCTTTGTATGGATCCAAAATAATTGACATCAGTTATCTTGGTGAAATTTTATTGCTGCTATGTGTATTACAACACTATTCACAAAAACAAAGATTTAGAAACAAAATACCTACTAGTGGATGAATGGTTAAAGAAACTGTGGTGTACACAGACAAAGGACTATGATTCTATCCTAAAAAAGAAGGAAATCCTACAAAATGAGACAACAGATGGACCTTGAGAATATTATACTTTGTCAAAGCCAATACCAGAAGGAAAAATATTGCCATATATTATATTAGAAATTTCACTCTATGAAATATCTAATTCAAAATGATTGAATTACAGAGTAAAATATGATAGCTAGGGGCAGGTGAGAGAGAAAGTGGAATAACTAATGTGTAGCTGCAGTTATGGAAGTTTAAGTTCTAGAGATCTGTTGTACATTATGGCTATGGACAACAAAACCATATTTTAAACATAAAAATCTATTATGAGGGTAGATCTGTAATAAATATCCTTACAATAAAAGTTGGAACAAATATTTCTGTTGAATTTTTTATAGATGTCTAATTGACATGATATGTTCATTTCAAGTTTACAATGTGATTTAATATCTGCATATATCATTTAATTATCACCATACTAACCTAGTTAATATCAATTCCTATTCAAAATTATAATATTTATGATGGAAACTTTTATTATTAAAGCTCTTAGAAACTTTCAAATATGCATTATAGTGTCATTGACTATAGTCACTATATTGTATATTACACCCCATGTATTTTTTTATTTTCTAATTGGAAGTTTGCATCTTTTGATATGCTACACCCATTTCACCTACCTCTCTAAAACCTATATCCTCTGGCAACTAAATATCTGTTATCTATACCTATGAACTTTGTTTTGTTTGTTAATTTGTTTGCAAATTTTTATGCATTCATTTACCAAGCTATTTCCTTAACTTGGTTATTATAAGTAATTCTGTAATAAACATAGGAGAACATTTAACTTGAAGATTTTTTTTGCATTCTTTAGGTAAATTCTTATAAGTGGAATTGTTGCATCTTGGTGGTTCTATCTTTAATATTTTGAGGTACCTCCATACTTTGTTCTCCAATAACTGTATCAATGTACATTACCATCATAGTGTATGGGGTTCCCCTTTTTTCCAACACTTGCTATTTATTATCTTTTTGATAATAGCCATTCTAACTGGTGTAAGATGATACCTCATTTGTGGCTTTCATTTGCATTTCCCTGATGTTTAGTGATGTTGAACATCTTTTTTTCTATGTGTTAGCCATCTGTATATCTTCTTTGATAAATTGTCTGTGCAGATCTTCTGCCCATCATTTAATTGGATAGTTTATTATTTTGATACTGAGTTATATGAATTCTTTATATATTTGGGATATTCGCCCCTTATGAGATATATGATTTGCAGATATCTTCCATTCGGCAGGCTGTCTTTTCATATTGTTGTAGATTTCCTTTACTGTGTGGAAATTTTTATTTATTTATTTATTTTTTTTATTTATACATAGAAGCTGGGGTACAGGCCAGAGGTGTGGGGCGGCGAGAGGGTTCACCAGAGACAGAGTGGGGAGCAGAACAGGCAGATCAGAAACACACTGCTGAGGGGAGCAGCGGGCGAGGCAGGAGGGGTCTGCCTCACCATGTGGGATTCTCCCTGGCCGGGCGTCGAACTCGCGTCGCTGCTGCCGACAGCTCCACAGCTCAGCGCTTAACCGCTGCGCCACCGGGGAGGCCCTGTGTGGAAATTTTTAGTTTGAGATAGTACCATCTAGTTATTTTTGCTGTTGTTTGCTTTTAGTGTGGGATCCAAGCAATCATTGTCCAGACTGATGCCAAGTAGTTTATAACAATTTTTAATTGAAACTATATTTTCAAGTAATTTATTCTTTACTCCCTTTTCATACTACATTGTTATTATTTCAAGAGTGCTGTATCTTACTCCTCATTTACAATATCCAACATATGGAAACAACCTAAATGCCACCAAACAGATAAGTGGATATGAATATGTTGTATATACACAGTGGAATACTACTCAGTGATCATAAAAAATAAACTCATGCCATTTGCAGCAACCTGGTTGAAGCTGCATGGGACTATGCTAAGTGAAATAAGGCAGAGGAGAAAGATAAATATTGTATGGTTTCACTTCTATGTGGAATACAGAGAAACCAAACAAAGGGTCAAAAAGAAACTTGAAAACAAACCTTGAAAGCTATCCATAGATCTGATCCAGGAGGGGAAGGAGAATGTAAGGTAGACGGGGAAGTGTGAAAAAAAAGTTGGAGAGAGCACAGTGGACTATGGTGAGGATTATGGGGACTTTGGTGGTGGGAAAATTACTGTGACCATACCCGAGGGGAGAAATCCTATACTGTCAAAATATGAACAATGATCTAAATGTTTTTATTTTGCTAAAAATACAAATGATTAAAATTTAAATAAAGGGGAATAAATTATTTTTTAAGATTCTGCATAATTTTGGTATATCCTTTAGGTCTGTTACTAGTTTAATAATCATCCTCAAATTTCCAGTAAAGAATTTTCCTACTTCCTGAAAAAGTAGAGGCTAAAGAGTGAAGAATAAACTGCCATGCCAATGTTTTTGAAGCTAGCAAGGAGAAGGATAAAGATCTTGTTAGATATGTAAAATTTTCCTAATATCTCTATTTTCAGCACTGTGCATCTTATAGCACAGTACTAAATTAACCTCAACATAGCAAGCTTCTTCCTGCCAGAAGTGAGAGGGATAGTTACCCAACTATATAGGATAATGAAAGAGTTTCATAAATCAAACTGTCCCTTATTCAAGCTTGTATCCAGTTCGATTTTAAACAGATCGTCTAAGGTAGCTGATGTATCCAATGTCTGAGATTTTTGAAGACTCTGCAATATGCAATTTTTTGTTTTTTATTTGGTATAACTTCAACTGAAGATCATTAGAATGTTGATTGATTCTAAGAATTTTATTTTAATATTTTAACATTTTGGAATGTGAAGAGTCATACTAGTTGTATTATGGAAGAGTGTTTTCAGAGATGTCTATAATGATAACTTCCATCCTTTTCTTCCCACTGTTATATTACAATTCCTCCATAAAGATATGGAATATAGAACTTTCCTCATGGAAACTGGCTGAATCTCTGTGACTGTCATGACCGCTAGCGTGGGATGAAGCTGTGTGATTTGAATTCAGTTATAAAGAACAACTTGGTCTTGGCCACCAATTTTTCTTGGGATATTTGCTCTTATGACTCTGCTAGCATGCTGTGACAAGGCTCAAGTTACATGCGACTCATATAAGAGTTTCAACCTGTAGCCCCAGTTGAGTTTACAGATAATAACTACTATTAGTCAGCACCCGTAGGAGTGAGAAGCCTTTGAGATGACACGGATCTCAGCCTGCATTTGATCACAACTGTATGAGAGAACCTAATCCAATCAAACCTGGTCAACCTCCAGAACTGTCAGAGATAATAATGAAATTATTATTGTTGATTTAAGCTACTAACTTTAAGATGGTTTGTTATGCAGCAATAGATAACTGGACATTTACAATCATAAATTTATAATTATATTTGGTATGGTTTTTCTTCCTCAGTTAAACAGACTAATGGTGCATCTTATAATAAATGGCATCTTAGATTCAAAAATTATATTAGTATTTTATTTTTGCTGTCTTGTTAACTCTTCTTTTGCTTTCTGTGTTCTAAATGTTTGCTCGCCTTTCTGGTTTAATGATGGTTACTCTGATGTTTTTATACCTTTTCTTCATTCTCTATTTAGCAAAACTTTTGGAAGGAGTGGTGGTTTGTGTTCACTTTGTTATATATGGTCGGGCATATCATATAGTACATAAAGTTTTAAATTTATAGTTGCGGTTTCAACACTGAAGGCTACCTAAGATAGTCTTGAATCTTTTATGACATTATTAGTCAGGTCATATTTCTTTACTTTCTGTACAGAGGTCACTCTGTACAAATAACAGAAATATATCTATAATTATAGTTATCTTTATACTACACTATAGTTTATACTTTACTATGTATACTATACTATAGTTTATACTATACTATAGTATACTATAGTTATACTATAACTATATAATATAACTATATAATATATAACTATATATAAATAATACATATATATAAATATATATATATATATAAATAATATATAACTATAATATATAACTATATAATATATAATATATATAATATATATAACTATATAATATATAATATAACTATATAATATAACTATAACTATATAACTATAGTTATATAACTATAACTATAACTATAACTATAAAGATAACTATATATATAGTTATATATATCGAGTTATATAGTATATATTTTATATATATTATATATGGTTATATATATATAGTTATATATTTGCTTGTAATTATGCAAATGTAAACAAAAATGGACCAAAATTACTTATGAACTGACGATAAACAAGTCAACACAACTTTCTGATCCTCAGTTTCCATAAGGACAGAATAGAAAAATCAATTCTAACAGGAATCGCGAGAATTGCAGTTGGTAATTTACTGGGATGATACATGGAAAGTACCTCATATATCCATAATAAATAGTAACTCATTTTGAAGACAATCTAACTTTCTTCATTATTTTTAATTAAGTAGTCATAAATGAATTTTAAAAATATAAACTATTCCTGAAATGATTATTATGTTGATTTTTTAATAATATTCTAGATATTCTCTAATCATGAATTTATTTAAACATAGGGATGTCGTTTGTCTTCCCAGTATTCAATCCCTTTATTTTCTGGTAACAGAAGTTCAATCTCTCTCTTTGGCCATAGTCTTTGTAAACTGATTGATCATGTCCCTCAGCTTCCCATTGGCAAGGGTTAAATAAGTGAGTCTAGCAGGTTGTAGTGAAATTCTCTTCCAGGAACTTGAATGTTGAACTGAGCAACACAGAGACTTAAAAGAGTCAGATTTCATTCATTCCAAGACTAGCACTTGGAAAAAAACACCCCTTAATTCATGTTGTCTTAATTCCTAGAATTTGCACATCTGACCTTGTTGATATGTTCCTTCAATTCTTTATCTCACTGAGCAATTCTTTCTTTTTTAAAATGAATTTCTGTTTTATTCCAATTAAACATAACATTGGTCAACAATTTTTTACAAAAGTCATGTTACTGAAATAAAATTAGTCCTATCCTATCAATTTGTATGTGCTCAACATGAATATGACAGTCAAATTCTAATTTTGGCTCTAGTTTTTTTTTTTGTAATCTGCAATAAATTGATGTTTACATAAAGAAATGCATGCCAATAGAAATAGGCCTATGGTTAATACCTGTAAAAAATCAAGTCATAGACTACTTCTTAGATTTCTTCGCTTGTCTCTTGTATAGCTGTTCAGGAATACAATAGATGGAAGAAGGTTTCCATTGTGAAAAAGCAGTCTTTCGAAGAGTCTAGAAATAGTCTCCATTCTTGTGGGTCATGAGTGATTTTTAAGGCATTCATGAGGCCCTCAATATCGGAACAGAATACTAGAGTCCTTTCCTTTCTGAAGAAAGGCTCCAACTGCTGGTGGTACTTTCGATAGAAAGTAACTGTGACATCTTCTTCTAGAAGATTCAATTTTTGGAGTCCTGATCCTAGCAATTCGGCCTTGTTCTTGGAAAAGTCCAAATCACAAACCAGGTCATTTAGTTCTTCCTGTGTTAGTCTGTGTGGGGTTGATGATGCACCACAGTGAAACTCTGGATCACTGCATGCTGATGGAACAGGAGAAGAACAGGTCGGCTCACCCTTGTCCTCCTCAGATGAATCAAGAGAATATTCTGCTGGAGGTTCTGGAATAGGAAGTCCCTCACCATGTGGAACAGGTCTCAATGCAGACGGAATGTTTGGGTAGACTATTCTCAACTTCTTTTGCTTCATTATTCCGCTGTAAAGAGGAGGAACCAAGCAGAAGTACCAGTCTTTTATGTGGTTGCTTGGCTCTCTCCACATGGGGACTGCAAACGGCATGGATGGTCTTTTGTCATTTAACCACTGTGAAAGCTGATAAATTTACATGGTGAAACATATAAAATGAATTATATGAAATATCTTCAAAATGAGAGCTAATAAAAATTTTTCAGGGTTATATTCATGTTCAGCATGTTAAGATACTACAAGTTAGGGCCTTTTTAAGTCAGTAATGATCTCATTGTTGACCAGTGTAATTTGTTCCTATTGCACACAACCAAAGAATATCAATTGATATATTTATATTCTGAGAATTCATTCCTAAAAAGAGTAATGTAGTAAACCTGACTGGGTGTATTGGAGGGTAATTTAACAGCTTGTTACTTTCCATACGCTTTCATAAAATATCTCCCTTTGCTCAGCATAGGTTGTTCTAATGTATATTAAAGCCAACTTTATTCACTTTCTATTTTGTTGATATTTCAACAAATACAAGGGCTCATAAGATGTATTTTGGGAATATTTGAAAGTAGACTTTAAAAAGGAGTAAAACTACATAGCCATAACTTCAAAGCAAAATTTGTTTCAAGTATGTAAGATAACCAATTTTCTAGAAATTTGGTTGGGAATTTGCATCAACATTTAGTATTAAATTTACATATCACGAGGAGGTTTTCTCCCTTCACAAGCATTTAGTTGGCATGGGGGTAAACCAAAGCAAGTCCTTTGAGAGTCATTGGTTAGATAAAACACAAGGACACTTTGACGTTATGGATCTCTGAACACTTTGCCAAATTATAATGATCTACAAAGACCAGAGATCCAGAAAAGAATCAGTTTTTGCTGTCAGAACTTCTTAAAGCTCTTCCTTTGATTCTTTCTTTCTTTTTTTTTTTAAAGATTTATTTATTTATACATACAAGCTGGGGTACAGGCCAGAGGTGTGGGGTGGCGAGAGGGTTCACCAGAGACAGAGTGGGGAGCAGAACAGGCAGATCAGAAATACACTGCTGAGGGGAGCAGCGGACAAGGCAGGAGAGGTCTGCCGTACCATGTGAGATTCTCCCCTGCTGGGCATCGAACTTGCATCGTGAGCGTTGCAGACAGCTCCACAGTGCAGCGCTCAACCCCTGCGCCACCAGGGAGGCCCCCTTTGATTCTTTCTATTGCTACTCAGTCACATTATTGTCTGCTAATGGGGCACACCAGTGGCTCAAAGCAGAGGATTTTGTTTCTGTCAAGATTTGTATTATTTATTCCTGCCTTTTCTTATAGGGCTTTGGTGGATTTCAATTTCTTTTAATTCTTGGGTAATTGTTTCAGTGCTTTTGTTGTTGTTTTTTGCTTAATTAGTCAAAAATGTGGTTATGTCCACAGGGCACTTGCCTGCCTCCCATGACCTCATGGTAAATGGAGATGGGTTTGCTTATTGCCCTTTTGCAGTTCATTTGAAAGATACCCTGAAACATTTGACTTTCACCTCGTTGTCACAGGAAACTGTCCTGGACTCCTGAGTATTTTTCAATCTTGTAGTTTAAACATGTGTGCAAATGGTGTCTTTGGCTTATTTAGGCTTTTCAACTTTGAATTTCCCCTCTTTCCTTCTTCTTCTCCTTCTTCTCTTCCTCCTCCTCCCCCTCCCCCTCCCCCTTCTCCTCCTTCTCCTCTCTCTCTCTTCCTCTCTCTCTCTCTCTCTCTCTCTCTCTCTCTCTCTCTCTCTCTCCTCTCTCTCTCACACACACACACACACATTTCCAACATCCAGAGTGATTTGGAATAATATCATGTGTGAGAGAAGTACAGTCACAACAAGTAAGACTATTATCCCAACTTTCCAGTTTTCTACTTGTGCTGTTTTTGTATTTTTTTCCTTCTATTTCATCATTATGAATTACCCTACATTGCTACAAGCTTTAGTTTGCCTAGGGTTTGACTGTGGAAACTCATAACAAAAGCTTTTGGTCTCTCCTGCATTCATGAATTCATACAAGCTGTTCTAGAAGGACTTCAATGGCTCCGTCTTTGCCCTGTTCCCATGGTTTTTGATAGAAATTTTCTAATGCCAGCTAGCAACTCAACCTGATTACTCTCCCCGCATACTTTCATTTCTTTTATACTTTTCAAATCAATTTTAAGTCCTACAGTTGTTTTATTTCACCTGGAATAGTTCATTTAATATACTCTGATTTTTAAACTTTACATATATTCAAAAGTCCATAAATGATGAATCAGTAGAACATGTGCATATATAGCATTTCCATGTGGCTTCCACCATATCCTTTATATGTAAGTGTCAGAATTATATTTCTGAGTAAGGACCAAAGGGGCTTTTAGGAGAATGGTATTTCATTAACTCACCTTCTGGCATTTTAACTGTTATCAGCTGTACAGTTTAGTTTTATTACATCAGACATTATTGTGATAACTTTTCCTACTTTATCTTTGCAATTTATTGGAGCAGTTAATTTCTCAAAAAGTAAGAGCATTTTTTCTCATTAGATATTCCTTCATGGCCTCTTTAATACATGTTCCTTGCTATTTAGAAGAACTGCTGATAAGTGATTTTGACTTGTATCTTCAATAATGTGAAATGTTTAACAGAAACTTGGCAAATCACTTAGGGGCTGAAGTCATTTCTTACAACAAGCCCCAGATGATTAATTTCTGCCCCATTACTGCCACCAACATTCAAAAAGTTCCATGCAGGAATGGTCAGGCAAATATACTTATGAACTTCCTAAGGACAAAGTTTTTACTTTGTTGAATCATTTTTTTTTCCCTGAGGTTATTACTCCATCTTTTGGTTATATATAACTCCAATATTAGACAGCATTGAACTTGAAGGACTGAATCTATTACTTCAATGTAAGTGGGAGAGAATTGGATTATCCAATAAATACATACTCAGTATAACTCCAAACCATGTAACTCAGTCATCCAAATTATCTTATTTGACCAAATGAACCAGCAAAATTTAGTCTCTCCTTCATTTGTCACATTAAAACCAGACCATCTGTATAATTTTTTTATCCCTACTCTCTATTTTTTTGTATAATTTCTATATTCTTATCTATTTTTCTTACTTTTGGACATTTATTTCCTCATGTTTATTTGTCTAGTGGCTGTATCCTCACAGAGTTTTAGCAAGATGAAAGAGAATTTGAACCTCCAAACTTGACCCAGATGTGGCAGCCTTCAGAGTGTCCAGAGAGGGGCAAGTAGGATCCAGAGAATGCACAGAATTGAACAATATGAATAGAGAAAGAAAAGGGGAAAAGTGTTTGATAATTACTGTGATAAGATGGTAAGGGACTATTTTAAACAGGCTAACATGAAAATTGTGAACACTCTTCTTCAGATTTCTGTTACGTTTTGTATTCTATAGGGTACTTTTCTCTTATAAATCCGCAGAGTGCTCTACATTCAGAGCTCAGAGTTTCCATCACCTATCTTCTGGATTTATAAACAACAGTTCTAACTAGCGACTTTTTATAAATCTAGATGGTAAATCAATGTTAATTAACTATGTGATATTAACTTCAACATCAATGAATTGTCCACCAATCACCTACAGGGATAAAGGTATTTAAAAAATATGTTAATTAACTTCCTTATACAGTCCTTTATAGTAATTACTATTGTCCTTACCTTATAAATGAGGGAACTAAGATAAGAAAAATAAGGCAACTTCTTGAAGATGAGTGAGTCACTTGAAGTTTTGATTAAGATCTTTTCTACCCTGCACTACCTATATGCTTTACTATGACTACCCTCCACCTCTACTTGTTCAGTCAGATGTCTACAACCCACCAAGATGTACTCAATGCTTTCTAATTGGGACAAAAATAATTATAACATTGGGGTGTTCAGCTCAAATAAAATTCTAAATTAACTTCACTGAAAGCTCATGTTAGGATGTCATCCATATTTATAATACAAACTCCAGTTATTACTAGCTATATATATGTTTACACAATCTATGTATTCCTAAGAGATCAGTAATTGGGCAATTTAGACATCAATGGCAGTGGTATGCTCAAGGCACTGGGTGATAAATAAGATACACAGAGGCCTGTTTCAACTAGCTTACACTAAGAATCTGAGTGCACAGAAACAACAGACCCTGAAGTAAGTCATCAGCTGAGCCCAGTTGAGTTTTGTGTGACTTTTTTGAAAGAGATGACTTTCGAGAATGTGTTTTGAGTATTAAGTAGGACAATGACCCCAGCCTTTGGAAAAGCACAAAACAACACCCAAAACTGAGTTTGTATGTCACAGAAAGAAATGAGAGACTATGGAAGGAAAAATGTAGAAAATCAGAAAGACTAGAAAAGAAATCAATGCATCATCCAATTTATGCAAGGCACTGCAAAGGGGACACTACAGGTTTAGGAAGAACAAATGATTGATTGACAGAGGGAAGATAAAAGCAACCGTGATAACATTATTCTGAATTGTTGATGAAAGAGCTATATGCAGTCCCTGGAAAATAAAGCTAGAGCATTCCTAAGTGGCTACGATCACTGATGGTGCCTGAGTACTAGGAAGTACTAGGAATGTGTGGTTCAGACTCTAATTCCACGTATCAGACCAGAGTGCATGTGGACAAATCTTCATGTCTTCACAGTTTCTTGAAAGTCAGAACTCAAAGACACTATAATGATTTGTCTGTTGCAACCCTATCATTTAACAGATAAGGAAACTAAATTTAATGAGGAGAGGAGACCTGACTCAATCACAATGGGCAGGGATTTCAAAATTGAAAATGTTAATATTCAAAGTCTGGCTAAATGGCTTTAAGAAAGGAAAATCAAAAACATACTGACTAAATCAACATTCCAGGCCAGGAAAGTCACAAGGTAATACAGGGTAACTGCCACCTTCAAATATGGCTTACAAAGGTTTATCTCAACTATTCAGGTTTAATCCCTGAGAAGTGAGAACTCTGGATTTTACTCGAGTTTTATAGCTTTGTAAAAGATTGAAGACTGAGAAAGTATTCCACCCTGTTGTGTTCTGGAAAATGGCTTATTGCAAAGTATCATGTTTCCTAGCTTGATTTCCATAAGACTCATGGAGCCACCTTTGTTTACAAGGCTAGATATAGACTCTAAATTCCTATTCATTCCCTCATTAGTAATTAGCTGTATTACAAATTCCCAATGATCAATTGGAATAAAACAGAAAATAGTCAAATTTGGGGTACATTTTCTCCTTCCCCTGTACCTTTGATACTTCCTTAGTCTGAATCTATACATAATCTCTCCTATCAGCCCCTAATGAGAATAGGCTGCCTCAAAGGAAAGCATTCTTTTACATAGTATGGGATTCTTTGACTCTTATTTCCTTTTCACTATGAATGAAAAACTTTTTATCCTATTCTATAAGACACTTGCTGATTATGGTCAGAATATTCTCCCACTTCATTAGTCCTTGTCCACCCTACATTCCACCCTTTTCAAATAAAGGTGTTCTTTAGTAGATCCATATTTTTTTTCTTTTGGAAGGAATACATAAAAGAGAGGGCCCAGAAATTTCAGCACTACCTTTTAAAAACACCCCATTGACAAGTGTTGTTTTTTTTTTTTAAATAACATCCTGTGACTGAAATTTTTGAAGACAAGCATTTTCTTTTCCTTGCTAAACTTGTGTTGAAAGTTTACAATGCAGCAACATCTCCATAATCTTAATTAACTTTCTTTTTTTTTAAGATTTATTTTTTTATACATACAAGCTGGGGCACAGGCCAGAGGCGTGGGCGGCGAGAGGGTTCACCAGAGACAGAGCGGGGAGCAGAACAGGCAGATCAGAAATACACTGCTGAGGGGAGCAGCGGACGATGCAGGAGAGGTCTGCCCCGCCATGTGGGATTCTCCCTGGCTGGGGTTGAACTCGCATTGCGTGCTGCCAACAGCTCCACAGCACAGCGCTCAACCACTGCGCCACTGGGGAGGCCCGACAAGTGGGGTTTGAATTATGGGTCTCTAAAGTATCAATTCTTGTTTATGTCAAATTTTAGCATCTGTATGTGTCACCTCATGTAAAAATAATGATTATAATAGAATCCACCTTATAGAGTTTGGGGAAATACTAAATACTAAATGAAAAAATAGAATAAAGGTGTTTATCATATCTCCACATATTATCACCCAAAATGATAGTCTACTACATACTAGAATATAGAATAATGTCTACGCTCCATTAAAATATCACAATGATATTATAACTTCATTGCATTGTTGTTATTATCATTTTACAGAGAAATCTGTCACAAAAATCAAGGAATTTATGCCACATGAATCATATTAGAAGTATCCCTGGGATTAAAACTTTAGTTCAATTTTATCATTTTCAGCACTTTCCTCTCCTTTATATTGCATCCTGAAATTCTCTAACTTCTGGAGTGTGCTATAAAGTTAACATACCCTGATATTAAGGGGGAAATTCCCTTTGTGTTACTGAATATTTTAATGAAATATAAATATATACTTCTCCCATTATGTATGCAAAGATAAGAAAAATCTTATTTTTCACAAAATAATTGTATAACAGACATCTATGTAAACAGTCCTATTGGAATTTTTGAGTCAGTTATACCTAGTTTACTATACCAATGTTCACTACAAGGAGTAGTCAATCTAGACTTTCTAAACTGAATGCAAAGGAGAAAAAATGGTTCTAATTTTGAGGAAATGACAAATGAGATCACTGCATAAAAGAGTTGCAAATAAAATTAATTTCTTGATGTGCAAAGTCAAAAACATACTTCTCTTTTGTTCCTGGATTAATGATGACAGCAGACAATCTCTGAAATTTCTGTTCTGTTATTGTACACCTCAGTTGCATCTAATTTGATGGGAAGAAGTAGCATATTAAAATAGTTTAATGGGGAACTTGGGAATGATATTTCAGTAAGCTTAAAGACAAAACTCAGGAATGAGTAATTTGGGGGAGTTAAAAATCAAGCTTTTGCTAACATAGAATAGAGACCATTTTAAACTGTATATGTCCTATGGATCTCTTACATGGTATCCCTAGGATCATGATAAGATCATGGTACTATAATAGTAAACAAAAATTGAAAAAGAATGAATCATGGCTTAAATAGGGAGAAAAATTACTAGTAAATATTTTGCATTTCCAAATGTATGTTTGCTCTGAATTAGCCTATATAAATTCATGCATATAGAAAATGTTTCTTGTTCATATCTGCCTCTCTCCATTCATCCATCCATGCACCCATCCAAGAAATGAACATTTACATAACCCTTATTATTCTTATGTCTTAGCTGAATGGGACACAGTCTAGTGACAGAATCAAACTATAGTAAGTGCTATAAGGAGGTACATAAAAATGAGGATAATTGTTTAGATGAATTAATTAATTATGACTAAATGACTGTATAGTTAACTTATAGTTAAATGTTTAGTACAGTAGTTTCCATGGTGCTGATAAACAATAAATACTGAAAAACTGTGTGAATGAATGAACACTAAAAGTCACACTCAATCAAGGAACTGATTTCATGCTTGACTGAATTGTTCATATTCAGTATTTTTTTTAAAAGTAAGACCAGATGATTTCCAGGTCTACGAAGAGAGCCAGTTCAATTCAACAGAATTTGCTTTCATAAGGTCCTTGTTCATATTGCTTGATTAGTTCTCCTGGAACTTAACTGATGATAAAGCCCTCTCTGCAGGATAAAACAGTCAGGAACCCTCTGCATATAACTGAGGCTGTTAAGAACCTATGTGATTGGAAAGCAAATAACCCTGCATCTTATTCCACATTTTCCCCACTGAACTTTTTCATAGATTGACATTCCTACTCATTAAATCCACGTACCTATGCACACATTGCCATATGCACAATTTGAAGTCATTTTCTATAGGTAATTTTTCCTGTTACTCCAATTCTAGATAAGTTGCTTCTTCTTGAAGCCACCCAGTTCTTTCTCTCTTATGATTACTGTAACACTATTCTCTTCTACGCTTAACTTTCTTGATTATAATTCCTATGAAGGCAAATAGTACGTAATATTCATCATTATGTTCACAGTGGCTTTCGGTAGGTCATATGCTAACAACACAACAATTATTCATCAATAAGTTGACCAAAAAATAGATAAATCCATCAAATTCTTCTCTAGACAAATCTTCCCAAAGCAGTATAATACTTCATGACAAAACTCTCCATAGAATTCCAAACAAAATCTAAACTCCTTAAGAGTATTTGTAACAGTCTTCCATAATCCATTCTCTATTATCACTTATTCATATGTTGAAATTCCAACAACACTGACAATCTGAATATGCTTGAAGGCATTGTACATTAGTATTTCCCCTGGTCTCATGTCTGACTGTTGAAACTCAATTCATCTTCCTAACCCAACTGGACTGCTTTTGTCCAGAGACCACGCTGATCCTTCTTTCCTCTAACTTAACTCCAGTTTTAAGACTTGAATTTTTCTTCTAACTACCCATACTTTATTTTTCAAAAGATTTATTTATTTATACATATAACCTGGGGTGTAGACCAGAGGTGTGGGGGTTGAAAGGCTTCACCAGAGACAGTGGGGAGCAGAACAGGCAGATTGACTAAAATACACTGCTGAGGGAGCAGCAGGCAAGACAGGAGAGGTCTGCCACGCCATGTGGGAAGCTCCCTGGCCGGGGATCAAACATGGGTTGCAGTGGCTCTGGATAGCTTCACAGTGCTGAGACGTAACCTGTTGTGCCACCAGGGAGGCCCCTAACTACCCACACTTTAAACATGTTTCTGTTATAGATTTGTACTTGACTTTTCAATACGTGTTCCATCTCCTTTTTCAGACAATGAGTACATGGATGGCAGGGTCTATATCTTATTCAACCTTATAACCATGTCAGGATAAGTTGAATATAATTTTATCAAAGGGGGAAAGAACTTTCAAGTAGATGGCATTTATGATATTTTTGATTCACTGACAGAGTGACCATAGCTTAATATCGCTGAAATCTTCTCGAGTTGCTGGTTCGCCCATGCGAAAAATTCCTCAAGTGCAAAAGTTAATATACAGTGGAGCATATTAATCCATCTTAAATTTATTTTATGTCTCCACAAGTAGATCCTCCTCCTTCAAGTCTACTCTAAAAACACAATTCTTGAGAGAATAGTATGAGAAGCATATAATGAGTTAAATGTTTGCAGTCTTATAAGCAATAATTAAATATTATTTCTTCTTATTACTATCTTTATTTCTGTTATTACTATATCATCATTGTTAATTATGAGTACTTGGACAATATTTTGAAGAGAATTTGAGCATACTCACATTAGATTTTCAATCCTTTCATTTTGTATTATTTTTTTCAGACTTCTATGTTGTATGAAGTCATTACCACCCAAACCAAGAGCCCATATCTTACTAGCAGAACTCTATGATTCTTGACTCCATAATACTTGGGAGATACACGCTTCACTGAAGTGCCATTGATTTTCAACTAAAGTGAAATGCTTTCATTTAATGCTTTCTTAAAAGAATTACAGCAGAGTTTGAAGAGAGTTTGGCTTTAGAGAAATCCATTATTAATTTTACATGGCAAAATTGGGATTTATATATTGAAATTTAAATTCAGAGGTCCCTTACAGCTGGTAAATCAAAGTGTTGTTTTAAAATTATTTGTCTTTTCTTTTCTATGAAATGGAAATGCTGTTTTGCTTTAGACTTCTAAATTGCCTTCTTTGCTCAAAAAAGTCTCAGTGTTTACTCTGAGGGAGTCCTATCTCTTTGTTCAGTGCATTGCAAATAGCCTCAGTTTTCTCATCGATGGATTTTTTTTCCTAAAGAATCTGAAAGAGTTATGATCCACTTCTTAAAATGTCTGTGATTCTAGCCCTCCATCCAAGGTAAAACAAGACTTAGACTAAGCCAGACATACAAATACTTTCATAGTCCATCTTGAGTGGGCACCATTAATTTAGTTGGTCTTAAGTGAGCTCCAATGGATTTCACTATGGGGGTTTCTAACCTGAATTGGTAAATACTCAGTATTCTTAAGAGGGCTGAGTTTATCACAAGCTCTTTAAACCAAGAAAAATTGACTTTAAGAGAATCTGCTTTTCTGACACTCACACTTTAAAACCTAAAAAAAAAAAAAAAAGAATTTGACTCATGTCTGTCCATTGGTTTGCACAATAGGGATTATAATATCATTAAACTGATTTTTTATTGCTAAGCTCTAAGTAATAAGAGTTAAAAAAATAGTAAAATATAATATTTTGTCCATGTGTGCATAGCTTAACGGCAACAGTAGGAATTCAGTTCAGACTGCTCTCCTCCTTCCTATCCCCCCCAAAAAAAAATTCCCTTTGAATAAATCAAGCATAGAAAATGTTTGCCTAAATGCATTTTTAAAGGAAAAGTCATAATCAATTGGGGAAAAAAGGCAACTAATAATGAAAATGGTTTTTCTCAAGCATGGCAATAACATTGGCTGCTGTGCATTCTATAAAAAGCCTTTAGATTCTTATAACAAGATAGTAGTATTGCTTTGCTTCTTGCTGCTCATTATAATTTTAAAGATGGAAAATCGAGATGTTCTATTTTGTCTTAGGTAGCAAACCCTGACTCTGTGGTCAGCCTAGTTTCATATTTCTCTATCAAGGACTAAATATTTTCCTAGGCAGGAACAAGAAAATTTGCTTTGTTCATTTCTTCAAAAATTACTATACAAACTCTATTCTTGGTTTTGGAATACAGTAATTAAAACAGTCTGGCTAGTTGGAAGTAGGGTATGTAAGCAAACAGTTAAAATGCCATGTGATTGAACTTATAACTGATGTTACACTAGCCCTGTGAGGGTGTAAAGAGTTCCACATCCATCTTGAAATGGACTCTCAATCTTGCAGAGTCTTAAAAATACAAAACTTTGACTGAGGATATATGTTGCCTTCCTGTCTAGAAAACAGGATGATAGTCCAAATGATGCTCTTTGGGTACAAAAAGTTGTTGAGTCTACCAGGGACTCGGGGTCCAATGAACTATGGTGGTGGATTTTGGGTTCTTTGGTGGAAAGCGTGGTTGATAACATACATTTGAAGCAATATGAACATACACCCCTAAATTATTTGCGTATGTTAAACCAATGTTACCTCAATAAAAAAATATTACTATTAAAAAATTGTCTCTACACAGAAAGGCAGCTGGCTTTGTGTGCTTCACTATATTTAAATATGTAGGCAATTTTAAATGGCGGCTCCAAAATTGTTTGAGACAAAGTGATATCATTGAGGATTAGGCTTTAATGATTAAAGGTCACTATGACCATATGAAATCTGGGGACAGATGTTTAGAATCAGACATTTTGCTTCCAACCCTACCCATTCACTTAGGTCAATTACTTACCTTCTATGCAAAACTCAGTTTTCTCTTGTACAAAATGGGGCTACTACCTTAAACAATTGTAAAGCTTGAATAAGATAATTTATGAGAAACCTTACAAAGTATCTGGCACATTGTAAATAATTAATAAATGGTAGTTAATGCTATTGTCATATCTATAAATATTCATGGCACTTCGTTAACTTACAAACCACATTCAGAAATTTTGTTTAATTTTCATCACAACCTGTTCATTTATAGATTGTTATTCTCACACTATGGAAACTGGGTGCAAGTATTACTAACCAGCTCTAGACCACACAGCTAGAAGCAGCAAAGTGGGAATTGAGTTCACTCTCTTGATGGCTATCGGGCCTTGTTCTTACTTCCCAGTATATCAAACCTGAGTCTGTTGGATGACGATTAAAAAGAGAAAAATAGGTTCATGTTAAAGATTATGTTTACCTTTTCTAGTCACTATTCTTTTCATTAAAAAGTTGAAGTTTGATTTATTGCAAAAGGTAGGGATGGGCCTTTTTAATGTAAGTCACAAGAATTAATGCAACAGCTTTTAGTAAATTACTGTTATTTACAATTCTCTCTATGTAACTCTATGATGTGTAATAGCTTGCCTCATTTATGTTTTTTCTTATTCATTCATTCTCAATGGACAAAAATTCTAATTCATTCAGTCTCTCCTGACACATTGTACTTGGCAGGTAATTCATAATAAGCTTTAATTTTGAAAATGAACATTTGTCATTTGGGACCGTCATTTAGATAGTTTAAAAACACTGAACCCGCTGTGCCAACATCTGGAAAACTTGATGACGGGATTGTTTGCTGCACTCAACAATTCTACCAAGTAAATGGCAGAATCAGACCTAGAAAGGTCTGTTGTCAGAGATCACTAATAATGGTGATTTGTGTGGGAAGAGGTGGTGGTGGAGATAGAGAAGAAAAAGTCATTTTCCAACCAACTATTTGGCAAATGCATTTGCTGTTTTAGGCTAGTTGCTAATTGATACTTTAAATCTGTGATCCAGTCCACTGTTAAATATGAAATCTTTACACAAAGACTCATACCCATGTGAAGATACACATCTGAAATAAATCAATGCAAAATGCCATACTCTGACATTACCTCCATTGGGAATTGTCAAATGCCAGTCAGATACTTGTGTTAGTCAGTTTTCTTGTGAAGACCACAAGACTAAGAACAAGGCTTTAAGAATAGAGACCACAGGTTCTTTAGTAATATATGCAGATAATCAGAGAAGTTACATGAAAGAAAATTATGATTTTTAGTTTTAAAATATGATAATCTATTCTTCTATATAAAATAATTAACATCACAGGACCTAAAGCCTTCTTGTTCACCCTCTTCTCTGATAAGCTTCACTTTTTAAAAAGACTGAAAGCTGTAGGGAGATTCTCAAGGGAGATTCTGGACTTGAAATATATAAGTAACAGAGACTAGTTTTTATAGTAATACTCAGAGGTCAAGAATGCCACTGAAGAGAATTGTGGGATTTACCTTGGAGTGAGAGATTAGGTGTGCTTCGGAATCTTAGAAGAGAAGTTAATATATCCTCATAAGATTATCGAAATGTACTTAAATTATGACTGCTTTTAAGTAGTGGCGAGAGACAGACATATTAAAAGATATTTTTAAAATTATAATATGTAACTGCTTAAACAGAAGCACAATGAAAATACCAAGTAAGCGTGGTAAATGGAACATGGAGTTGCTGAGCAAAGCTGCAAAGTCTTCGTTAAGGAGCAGATTTTCTGGCTTCGTTTTGAAGGATGGATGGGAATTTGCCTGGTGAAGAAATTTTCTGGGAAATTAAATAGCATATGCAAAATTGTGAGACAATATTTCGGAGTCCAGTTGGGTTACTGGGTCTCCGCAATTCCTTTTGGTGGTGAATATAATTGATATATAAGGAATAAATTTTTCCAGGGAGTTTCTTTATTGACTCTTCTCTCTCACTCTCTTGCTCTCTCTCGCTCTGTGTGTGTGTATGTGTGTGTGTGTGTGTGTGTGCATGTGCGCGCGCGTGTGAGCGTGCTTGGAGAAGTTTATATAAGGAAGGAGTGTTTTACCATTTGTCAGAGTCAGACCTGCTTGAAAACTGAAACTCTCTATTTGGAGTAAATTTGGAAAAAAAAAACAAATGTGGAAGGTAAGGGGCTAAAAATGTAAAAATAAAGAAAACAAAGTTTCTGCACCTTATTCTTTTTTAAGTGATTGAATAGTGATACCCCATGCATTTAAGAAGAATTAATGCATTTTCCATTGGAAGACCTCTTAGCTATCATGCAATTCATTGCCCCATTTTCATTAATGAGGAAACTGAAGTCCGTAGACATTGAAACACATTTGAGTGGACCTCAAATGTTTGACTACAGATATGGTGTTCTTTCTTTTATACCAATGCAGCTTTTAGACAACTCAGCACCATATCAATCAATTGCCCAATATTTATTCATTGATACACTACAATGTGCTGCCTAAAATGCTGGACTCTACAAGGAATTTAAAATAAAAAGAATATGTGATATGGAGATAGTTCAAAAGACCCAGAAAATTGAAGTACCAAGCAATTTAGAATTAGAATTTGTACTAATAATTGCTTTGTAGAACCTGGCATTACCAAATGTCCATTCAGATAAGGGTGGATACAAAAAAATCACAACCTAATTTAATTTGTCAATGAAAACTAGATTTTATTTTACATCATCATTCTGGTTGCTTTGCCATGTTTTCCTAAAGCACTTTGCTGAGAATGATTCTGATTCTGTTTGACATCGACAGAGAATGAGCATGATAAATTAGTAAAGACAAGTGGTGGTGTATTCAAGGCTGTCAATATTCCAGGGCGTTGCCAAATAATTTTTAAGAAAAGCATCAAATATAGAGTCAATATAGTAATGAACATCTAACATAGTAACTTTCTGCAAAGATCAAAGATTTTCAAACTGAAGCCAGGAAACTGAAAGAGAAAACCATACTTCTAATCCATAGAATACTCTGTTGCTGAAAGATTATGTAACCATCACTAATGTGCTTACGTGTGTAGATAGCACTGCCAATTATATTTCTGTCTTGACTCTATTACTCATATTGTAAGGTGATGTCACTGTGGCAGTGATGTGTGTGAGTGTGTGTGTGGTGTATGTGTCTATCTTATGACATGAAACCTGGAGAGTAAACAAAAATACCTGAGCTGATTTCAGTTGAAGCCATGCCATCTAAATGCCACTCACCTGAATTATTTTTAAATGTGACTAACCTCCACACTTACGAGTCAATCAAATAGCTAAATGTATTTTGTCAATAGCATGGGTACTGTCAAAGTCTTATAAAAGATGCTGTGGGCTCATGAAGACAGAATTAAAAGACATTCACTTGTGGTGGCTTTAAACCACAGAGGATGACTCATCGTATCAGTTGCATCCACTTACACTGAAGTTTGTCTTGAGTAACTACTGTGTTAAGTGCTTTCCATAAGTAGTGTTCATGCAAATCTATTTTTTTCCTGATCATTAAGGCACTTTAACACAAAAGGATAGAACTCTCCCTTGTAACCACATCCTGGGTTTGCTTTGGGCCTGAAAGCTATACAGGATATTTAGAGTTGAGCAAATGGTTAAAATTACCTGCGTTTTCCCCCACTTTGGCAGTCCAAGCTCTATGCTTTACCTGTCATTCATTTCTTGTAAATGCCAAACAAAGGGCTGAGGTAGGATGGAAATCTTGTCATGTGACCACACCCTCCTCTCCAGTCTCCTTTTGAAGGCTTCCTGCTATTGTCATTTACATTAAGACCTGTACTCAGGTCTGCAGGTGGAGAATTGTCCTTTTGTTGAGAGTTTAATTCCTATTACAGGTCAGAAATCAAAGATTTTGCCAGACAGAGTGTTGCTTTCTGAAGTATTGTATGGCAGGTTTTCTAAACATAGAACAAGAGTCAGAAAGCAAGACAATTCTTGAAATGTTACTACAATATAAAGGTGCCCTTAAGGAAGTGAGCAACTTGACTCTCAGGTTCCTTTGGAATCTAGAGTTTAAGAATTTGAGGGCACCCACGCTAGGACATCAGAAGGACTTTGGGAGAAAATGGCAGCAACTCAACATTAACTGTGTGCTGTTATTCTAGTCATTGTGTAGACACCAGGGATATGGCTCTGAGGAACACAAAGATCTCAAGCTCCAGGAAGCCTATTTTCTAGTTAGAACAACATATGTATTAGTGACTGTAACAGAAACACAGTTTCAGTGTAGAGGGAAGAGTTCAGAGTAGCATGATACAGAGGGAATGCAAGGTTCTTCTCATCTGTCATCATAATTATGTCTATTTTGGTGACACAAATGTAGACACAGTGCAGTAGAGAGAATAAGTAGGGACTTTGGAATAAATGTATAGAAAAATCACTTCTCTGTATGATCTGTGGTTAAGAAATGCTTAGATAATAACTAGAGTATATTTTCTATGTCTCTTCAAAATCAAGTTGTATGGGGAATACAAAATAATATTAAAAATATAAATAATAATAATAAAAGAACAAAATCAAGTTGTACTAATGTTGGGGGAGAAGGATGTACTGAACAAACTCCATAAACAGGTTCTATGGACCCCACCCCCACCCCAGACCAAAGATATCCAAGACACCAAGGACTACAAATCCTGTAATGTCATCATTACAGAAGGGAGATTGCAGGGAACTGAGGGTAGAGTTAAGCAGCCCGGCTTGGTCTATAACCAGACAAGTGGGCCTTGGGGTCCTTGGTTTTTAACCAGCTTTCCGCATGCTATTGGAGTTCCAGCTCTGCAGAACTGGTAGGACACATTTACCAATTTCTCGCTCTTTCTCCCTGAGTTACTCATTTCTTCATTACCCCTTTTTGTAAACCCTTCATTACCTTTTTTGTGTGTGTACTTGCAATTGAGTCTTATTATAAGTCCCTTTGAAGCATAGGGGTGAGGACCCACAGTCAATAACCCTTTCCACATTGGGATTGCCCTGGAATACTAAGGCCACAGATGACATCAAGATTTTACTGAAATGCGGGCTATAAATTAGCCTAGGAATATATCGGGTTAAATTGCATAACTTCTGTCATTATCCTTATTTTTTTTTGCCATAATTGTGACTCTCCTTCCTTTCTTTAATCTTGTTTATGATTGGATTAAGAAATTAATGTGTACTTTTTGAGATATTCAGAAAAAGAAAAGTTCCATGAAGGAAATTAAAGTAATACATAAGCCTATCAATCCACTACTATAGTTAATGATTGTAAACATTTTGAAGTATTTTCTTCTGTAATTTCTTTTTTATAGCTTGATTTATTTTCAAAAAATCTATCATATCATCATACTTTGTTATGCAACCTGATTTTTACTGCTAGAAGTTTTCATACTTCTAATTCACTTAACCAATCATACTGTATTTTTCAAAATTTCTTCACCTAAATTATCATTCTTCATAAAATAAGGAAACTGAAATAATCACTGCCAATCCAGGTAGAGGAGCCAATTCCATACATTCTACAAACTTCATAAAATCCTCAATAGTAGCAGTGTATTTGACATCAAGGTCTGTGTCCTGTATATTCTATTTTCTGCAGTGAAAACTACAGACAAGGTGATGGTGGGGTAACTGGTCTAAATTGCTCAGAAATTTGGGAAAGAAAATTATAGGATATGAAATGAACACTTAGCAGGCTAAGCATCATTTGGGATTCAAGTGCCCCAGTGCTGAAAACATGCTAATGATTTTATTTTGAAATTACAATAAAATCTAAATGTCTTGATGGGACTTTAATAATAATACTATTAAGAATAATGATGAGGTATCAACAGTTATTGAATGTTTTTATGAATAAGCCATTGTGATTTATCTGCTTTAACTTATTTATCCATTAGAACCTTTTATTATAACAATCCTCAGATAATAATGAAAGAAACAAAGACACAGAGAAAATCATTTGCTTAAGATCACACAAGTGGTAAGAGGGTGAGGTACTTAGAATTCTCTCCTTCTAGATATTTGTGTAGTATAGTTTCACTTAAATGTTGCCACCATCTATCACAGACATTTTAAGACCCTGGTTATTTTCCCCCAAAGTGCTTATCACTAATGCAGCTATTTTCCCACCAATTTGCTTGTTTAATATCTATTTGCATAACTGAAATGTAACCTTCATAATGACATTGATCTATTATGCTTATCACTGTGTCCTCAGCACCTAGAACGATACCTCGGAATTAATTGGTTGTCTATAAATATCTTGTTGAAAGAAAACATAGAAGAAGATCTGCCCTCAAAAGCCTGACAGCCTAGTCAATTCAAGATATGCACAAAAGTGGCATCTGCAAAATTGGTGTTTTTGAGAGACTCTGAGAATCCGGTTCTATGGAAACAAGGGGAAGACAGACTTCACACCCACCTGTAGATGCTTAGAGAAGGAGCTAGGCTGAGACCCTGGTTAAGAGGGTCTTTGGACACATAAATTTCATGAAAAACTGTCTCTAGCTTTGTCCCAGTCATTTCAGCCCAGCCTTGGTGATTTAAGAAATGAAAGAGAACCCCTTCAAAGGGAGAGCTAGGAAACCCCAGAGCCTTGATAAAAACACATCAAATGAGATGCTAACACCCCCCCACCCCCATTGATCACACTCAGAAAGCCTGACTGAAGATGTTTATCCTAATCCCCCAATCCAGACACTTCCTGAGATATGGTCAGAAGAGCTAATTACTCCAATACATAAAAACGGAAATGCTCTCAACCCAAACAGCCAGAGAGATCTACATTAGCAACAACAGCAGTAAACCCTGATGCTGTATCCTTGGTGAAAGAATAAAGCAATGTCAGACCAGTGACAGCAACATCCATAAAATCCAAATTGGATTCCTCCCTTGAAAATGAGCCACAGACTTCATCTCTCCTCCGACTGCTGCATATTAACAAACATGTAAAAAAAAATCCAACTGGGAGAAGATATTTTCCCTGCTTTATTAGACTTTAAAATCACCCTGGACTCAATCTGGCACCAGAAGTGAATCCACAACTGCTACAAAGGGAATGGAGGGAAAAACAAATGACGTATTTAAGTTTCTACATCAATCCATCAATTGAAGGATGGAAATGAGCATAAACAGATGCCTTCAAGCGGGAAAGTGAGATAAGGACTCACATCTCATAGCTTAATAGAAACTAGGATGAGTTACATCCAGGGTTGTTGCCTTGCCCAAGCTCAGGATTCCTGGCAAACCAAAAAAAAAAAAAAAAAAAAAAAAAAAAAAAAAAAAAAAAAAAAAAAAAAAAAACACACAAAAAAAACCCCACATAGTTGGTTGAGATACCACCACATTGGCTGGATTTTTTGTGGCATTTAGCTATTCATGTAGGAACTAAACGAAAGAGGTTAATCACACATTAGTGATCAGACTCTCTAGATTCATCTGTGAATCTGTGCTTCCACTATTTTATTGATAGTCTGATAGAATAATGATTGATAATAACGTACAATATGGATAAGAACATGCCTGCTGTATTGTTAGAATGTGACTGACAAGGAATAAAGGATCACAATGTGCTTAATTCAATTTTTTTTTTCTGTTAACAGAAATGTATTACCTGGTTCTAACCTTGAAAGAGCATACAACCTTTTAGAAAAGAAAAATTAGATGTGAAAAATCTTCTTAACAATCTTCTTAATCTTCTTAACAAACAGATCCTTGATATTTCTGGGAAATGCCTCCAGTGTCTTTCTCCAAGCCAAGAATAGCACTGGGGCATATAAAGCTGTCCAATTCACTGGACTCTAATGGAATAGCGCTGACATACAGGGTGTAAATGCAGAGGTGTGTGAAGCCTGCATGGCACCACCACACAATGAACCATCATGTCTTTGAGAAGCCAAAGTCTGAGCCACAGTTTCTTACGTATGCCTCTTAATGCATTACAATTTAAAAAAGGGCTTTAAACAGTTGTCTTGAATAATGAAGACTATCCTAAAGTCACAAATAATAATCAATATTTTGAACTACCTGATACTTTCCCTCCTAGATAAATATTTCCCTGAAGATGATCTTATTCCAATAACGATCTGATTTGTTTTTAATGAACACTCATATTCCACCCTATACATCTTTACTTGAGTGTGCACCTTAAGTTTAAGAGGGAAAACTACAGGAGCAATGTGGATTCAAATTTTTTTAAAAAAGATACCGATCTCCTACTATCTGCCAGATTCTGTAAGGAGTAAGTAGGCAAGGTCGCTGATTTCATGGACGTGGTGCCTACTGGGGAGCAGCCAGATATTAAGTAAGTAAAAAACAGACGTACAGGAAAACACCCAGTGTTTAGTGCCCAAGTGAGACATAGAATACATAGCATGTTAGGGACTAAAACTTAGCCGTTTTTTATGAATGGTCAAGGAAGACTCCTCTAAGAAGTTGACATTAAGATCTGAATAACATAAGCTATATTCACAGGAAAGATAAGAGCATTTAAGCCTAAGGGAAGAGCAAGTTCAAAGACCAAAAGGCAGGATAGACTTCAGCTTTCTAAAGAACAGAAAAAAGTCCAGTGAGAGAAAGGGAAGAATTATGTAAGAGAGTTGAGGATTTAGACAAGGATTGCACAGGGCTTTGTTAATCTGCGTAAAAAGAGGGGGAGCCATTGAAAGCCATATGCAGAGAAATTACACAGTCTTACTGATAGATTTAAAGAAACACTTTAGTTTTTATTTCAAGAATGTGCGTCTTCAGGGCAGATGTAGTAGGCATGAGTTCCAAGAGTTGTAAGAGTTCCAAGAGTTCCAGGAGATAATAGAATCTGGAACTAGGGTGAAAATGGTAGAGTTGGTGATGAAGATATATTCTAGAAGTAGAACACAGAAGTTACTGGTGACTTCATGCCATCTTAAAACAATTTTAAGGATCTTAAATGTAAATACAAATTTTAAATATGAAAAATAAGGGTTTGATTTTAGAAAAGTACCTAAATTGGACTGGTATAAGGTAGTTATAGATGAACAAACCCTCTAGTTACAGAATAAAATCGGGAAACCAAATGGGGAATTTTTAGGTGTCCATCAAAATGAAGTTACTAAGTTATGGGTAAAATGTTACACAGTTATATTACTAATGGTGTGTGTTTATATTTATTGATATGAAAATATGTTCCAGGAATACTGTTAGGTGAAAAATGTCGGTTCAATAACAGTATATAGTCTGTTAAAAATAAAAACTGGGATGTATACTTCCATGAATAAATGCATAGAAAATGTGGAAATGCACAAACTATTTCTTGACTTTTCCATGAGTACGTTACTTTTATTATTTTAAAATAATAATAAATACATTTCCATTGGAAGGGAATGGATATTCAGTACCTGTATCGGTACCTTCAATGCCCATGGCTTTGTTTAAACTATTTGTGCAGATTTTTGAATATCCACCTGTCAGTTGATTGTCAATTTACGTTTCCCTAGCTGCCATGTATCTTCTAAGTATTAATAATTTGTCATCTTACACCGATGCCCTTAGGAGCATACTTTAAAAACAGAAGTACCAATAAAATACCTTCCAACAAGACCGTTTAATGATATTTAATGAGTAGTAAACGTTTATTTCTTCAGTGTTAAAGCTCCAATTTTCATCAATGGATTATTCATAAATTGAGGGTGCCAACAATCGTGCTCTGTGGAAATCTGCACTTTTCTCTTTATATTGTTTAGTACTTTACTGCTCAACAACATACAGAAGAAAGATTTTAATTATTTAATTTACGAAGTTAAAATTTTATAAAAGTCCTTGAGATGATGATCCCTTATGCTATAAGAAATCATTTTCTGAGACATCTTTCAGTTATTCATGAATTATAGTCTCTCTCTTCCCTCCATTTTTTTACCTCTTCTTTCCTTCACTGCATCTTTCTTGTGCTCAATCAGTCATTTATTTGTTCATTTGATAAATCATCATTGAGGCCCATAATATACCAACATTGCTAAATGCCAAGGACACGGAAATGATTATGACAGAAAATATTTTCTCAAGGAACCTAGAGCCAGTTTAATGGGAAAGACAGAAACATGCATAACAATATCAAAACAACTGTGATGATGATGTGGTTTTTAATGCTGGCAGTGTTAACTTTTTTAAGGTAAAAATAAGATTTTGATTTTAGCTTTTTGACCTTTGTTGGCTTCCATAGGTCCTGAGAATTGCTCTTGCCCTTGCTGAGTCAGAGGGTGGGGGAGGGGACTATAAGAGTCCAACCACCAGTGAGGAGTCATGAAGGTGCTGGTTCGCTTTTGTGACACCCCCCATCTCTCTCTTCTCTGGAGTCCCAGGCCCTAGATTGCCCCCATGTGCTGTTAGTGAACTTCGGGAGGTCAGCACCGGTCCTGAAGATTTGGGGAGAGGAATGCACTAACTTTGTTCCTTTTGTTGGTTCCCTGGCCTGCAGGGAACCCCACCAGGTCCTGGGCCCAAGTTTCCCCTCAGTTGACTGTGTCTGTTTCTGTGACAGTTAGCTCGCCTCAGAGATCCTGACTGAGCTGATGACCTCACTGTTTGTACCCTCATTCCAGACCCCAGCCTCCAAGTGCTTCTCTCCACCTACCTCCTAGTTCGTGGAACGTAACTCCCTTCTCTGCCCTTCTCTCTGTCGCAGTCTGAGTTGATTTCTGATTAGAAACCAGAGGGTGTTCTAATTTCTCCTCAAACATCAGAACTCTGGGTCTAGCAGTGTCTCTCTGGTTAACTGTTAGGCAACCCTTTCAGGAACAAAGGAAGGAACCTCCTCTGACACCATCCTGGCTAGTCTCCAGCAGGTCTTTAAAAAGGGAAGATATTTTGTCCTTTGCTGGCCTACATCCTAGGTCTTCAGAGTGCTGATCAGTGTGTTCTGGGTTAAGGAAATTGGTACCAAAAAATCAAGAAGCTCTTTGGGGATGGGGCTACGTGATATTTGAAAATTTAAACAGGCATTAGTCAAGTCGAGATGAGTCAGGGGCCTGGGCAGAAGAGGAAACGGTGCTCTAAAGCAGTGGTTCCAGCACAGCCGGAGACCTGAGAAGTAGCCTGGAGCCTGCAGGGGGGACTGGCCCCAGATCGCTGAAAGAAAGTGAAGGTTAAAAGATCAGTGTGAGACAGCTGGAAAGGGTGTTGGAGCCTCTCCCAAATAGACAGGACTCCTTTGAAACTTACCAGGATCCCAGCAAGTGACTCTGATGCCTTGTCGCTGGGTGGCCGGAGTTTACTTTCAGGCAATCAGTTGTCAGGTTTTATCAGTACTGTGGTGGCCAATTTAACCTGGGCATTTATGGAATAGCCTCTGAACCTGTTGCTCTTAGGAGTTTAGTCTCAGACAAGAGGACACCACGGTGGGTTTCACGCTTTAAGGGCTTCCTAGCAGGTTGGCGTGTGGACATACATGCCTCTCTGGGGAGTGAGGCGTCCATAGGAACTGAGGAATGTGACCACGTAAAAACCCAGGTATCACCATTCTCATCTCAAAAATTCATGGATACCCCAGATCCTGGAATTTATTTCCCAAATGACTCTAAATCCTTGTTTCAGGATATAGATGTACTTCTGCATAAAAGTTTCCCTGGAGAATCTGTGTGCCGGAGGAGATGGGTAGTCAGTGGAGACAAAGCTGACAGGTGCGCCTGGGCTGTCAGTGTTTAATGCATGGGGTCTCTCTGTGCAAGGTGAAGCCACTGAGGGGATGAACATGCAGATGGTGTCAGAGCTGAGGGGTATCACCAGAGGCACCCAGTTCAAGTGCCCAGATCTCAGGAATCCAAAGCCTGACCATTTGAACCTGGCCTTTGAGGTTATTTTGAAGGGTATATCCATGGAGGAAGGAAGACAGATTTGTGGACATCTCTTTCAAACACCACGTTCAGAGGCATCACATTGTTGCTTGAAACTGGGCATACTTGGGCTTCCCTGGTGGCGCAACGGGTTAAGTGCAGTATTATGAAGCTATCAGCAGCCGCTACAGCACGAGTTCAATCCCCTGCCAGGGAAATTCCCACATGGCGCAGCAGACCTCTCCTGTCTCGCCCGCTGCCCCCCTCAGCAGTGTACTTCAGTTGATCTGCCTGTTCTGCTCCCCACTCTGTCTCTGGTGAATCCTCTCACCACCCCACACCTCTGGCCTACACCCTAGCTTGTATGCAAAAATAAATAATGGCCATACTGGTAATGTTTACCTACAGAAATCAGCAAATGCCACAATTCAGCTCTACACCATTCCACTTCAGTGACCCAAATGGTAAACATTTATTCTGATGGCACTGCATTAAATATGTCTTGTCCAATAGCTTGTAAATATGGAGGCTTGTAGTGACACCCTACAAATGTAGGGGTAAGATTGCCTGGGGGAAGGCTGGGTAGTTGCATAACGCTGCTTAACTTCACTGAGAGACATGCAGTCATCTCCCACTAAAGATGGAAAGTGAGAATTCGGTCCTGCCACCAAAGAGTGGTCATGTTTGTCTTTTATAAAACTTACCCTCCCTTCATTCTGTTTCTATAACTTAACAGCATGGGGTTTTTGGAAGGTTGGAGGAATGTGATATTGAGAGGAAAAACAATCAAGTCTATTTGTATGGGTATAGACTCCTCCTTTTAAAACATGAGAAAGACCATTCACTTTTCTTCTTTGGAGAAGTGCCTTTTGAGCTCTTCTGCCCATTTTTTGACTGGGTTGTTGGCTTTGTTTTTGTTGAGTTGTGTGAGTTCCTTGTAAATTTTTGTTATCAGTCCTTTATCAGATGTATTGTGTGCAAAAATCTTTTCCCAGTTGGTAGGGTGTCTGTTAGTTTTGGTTAATGTCTCTTTTGCTGTAC
>PVIJ01016987.1:0-30981 GCA_004024925.1 Scalopus aquaticus | reverse complement strand
TTTCTGGCTTATTTCACTGAGTATGATCCCCTCTAATTCCATCCATGTCGCTGCAAATTGCATGTGTTTATCTTCTTTCCATGCTGAATAGTATTCCATTGTGTATATGTACCACATCTTCTGGATCCAATCATCTATTTTTGGACATCTGGGTTGCTTCCATACCTTTGCTATTGTGAACAGTGCCGCAATGAACATGCGGGTGCATGTATCCTTTTGGATTAGTGTTTTTGTATCCTTTGGGTAAATTCCCAAAAGTGGGATTGCTGGGTCGTATGGAAGCTCCATGTTTAGCAGTCTGAGGAATCGCCATACAGCCTTCCATAGTGGTTACCAATCACTTTTTTTTAAAAAACTAGTTTAAACCTATTTTTCTTTTGGAAAATGTCTTTAACTTTTAACTGATTTATTTTTATGAAGCATGGACCTACAGCATTATCTACGATTCAGAGGTGGAGGACCTCATCTCCTCAAACGCCTGTCACTCCTGGGTGCAGACGGGGGTGCCCCTGTGCTGTTGTGGGGCACTCCGTCCTCACCCCCACAACTCGCTTTTATGCACTTACTTAGCTGCTTTCACACTGACGAGGCTGGGCGCTCCCCAGCCCCGAGGCTGTAACTGATCATGCACTCAGGTCACCCCACTGTCAAGCAGCTTCCTGGGATTCCGGCAGACAGTAAAGGGGAGTCCTGGGGCCCTCGGGGCCTTTCCAGGCTGTTACTGACCCTTCTGCACCATTTGCAGAGAGGCGACCAGGTGCGGGGAGGCCTCCCAGCCCCCAGCGGATCTTCCCTCTCTCAGGGCTCTCTGGCATCTCGCCTGGTCTCTTCTGCACCCCGTTGCCTGGTCCTCTGCCGCTGGTCCTCTGCTGCTTCCCGCTCCCTGCCGCCGCCGTCCTTTCGCGCTCAGTCTCTGGCTCCGCGAGCCCACTCACGCCCGCGGGCACCACGCTCCGGGTGCCGCCATCAGGCCCCGTGTGGGACCACAGGTGTCGATCACGGATGCTGATGGCAGGAAGGTGGAAAAGCGCTGATCCCTTCCACTGACCCCATGCCGGCCCCCCACCCAGCGACCGCCGGCGCTCCGAATGTCCAGTTTATCTGTCCTCCGTCTTCCTTTCTGTGTGGTCTTAATGATTACATGTTTCTAAAAAGCATTTTAAATTTTAATCGCTTGCCCCTTTGTAACAGCAGCAGCGTGTAACTCCCCGGGGCTTATTACTCCCTCCCTGAGACACCCACGCGCTGGGTTCGCCCTTGCGACTGCACAGTAAATCCCATTCCCCTACGGCCAACTGTGACAGGCACGTGCTGTGCGTATCTCGTGTCACCCACATGCTCAAGGTGGTTTTAGGTCTACCTGGGGGGGACTCAGGAGGATATAAAACTTAAAATGTCCCCATTTTCATAGAATAACACCCCATTTTCTTTTCATCTTAAGATTGATTAATTTATGCATACAAGAACTGGGGTGTAGGTCAGAGATGTAGGGTGATGAGAGGATTCACCAGAGACCGAGTGGGGAGCAGAACAGGCAGATAGACTGAAATACACTGCTGAGGGGAGCAGTGGGGAGACAGGAGAGGTCTGCTGCACCCTGTGGGTCAGTTCCCTGGCCGGGGATTGAACTTGTGCTGCAGTGACTGCAGATAGCTTCATAGGTTGAGATGTAACCCAATCTGCCACCAGGGAGGCCCCCATTTTATTTTCAATATAGATACCTTTGCATGGGGTTGTTGGAAAAGTCATTTCTGCATAGAAAACAGAAAAAAAAAGCATGACTTTTCCAACAACCTGATACAAAAGTTACAACTTAAACAACTTTAAAAAACGGCATACATCCTGTCCACCCACATTTACATCATGCCATTTTCCCGAGCTGCTCGCGGAGAGACATGGTTGGCTTGGAGTCGGCCACCTGGGAGGCGATCACTCCAGGTAAAGAAGTTCCTTCCTCTTGAGGAGAATTTTTTTTTTTAAGATTTATTTATTTATACATACAAGCTGGGGTACAGGCCAGAGGCTTGGGGCGGTGAGAGGGTTCACCGGAGACAGAGTGGGGAACAGAACAGGCGGATCAGAAATACACTGCTGAGGGGAGCAGCAGGCGAGGCAGGAGAGGTCTGCTGCGCCCTGTGGGAATCTCCCCAGCCAGGCGTAGAGTTTTAAAGCAGCGACAGACCAACAATGGCTGTTTGAAATCTGCTGTGCTCGGAAGGCCTGCTCTCACTTCCACCTCTTCCATTTGCCAGAATCCAGGCACTGGCCCCTGGACACTCTGACCATGGGCCAGCTTGATGGGCGCTCTCCTGGTCTCTGTCTGCCAAGTGCACCTGCCAAAGACGGGCGGGCGCTGGACCTGCCCGCAGAGCCCACGTGTGCGTGCAGCCACACGGCAGGCCCTGGGGAGGCTGCCACTCCAGGCAGAGTTGACCTTTCAACTTTGTCACATCAAATAGGCATCTTCTTAAGAGAAGTGATAGTAAGCAATTCCCCCCCTCCCCCCCCCCAAAAAAAGGAGACTGGTAGCTCAAAATGAGTTTCCTACTTAGTTCTAAACAGCCTCGAAAAACTTTTCCTTTTTTTCCATAGAAAAACAACATTTCCTATGAGGAAGACCTATTTGCAGAGGTTTATTAACATCAGTTAATTGACCATTGGAGCTCTGGATTTATGCAGAGAACTCTCAAGCATTGGGAAGGATGTTTTCCTTTTGAAATTTCTTCCTGCTCTGCTCAGATTGTTGCAAGTTCGATCATGAGAAATTACTTTGTGTGATGAGTGAATTAATTCAAACCAGGTTCTCCCAACAAAACCTCTTCATGGAGATGTCGGCTTGATGCAATAGCACTCATTTCTCTTGACAGGCGACCATTTCTTGGAAAATGAAAATATTATTTTCAGCAAAGAAGCTTCAACTCCAAATTATGTACTATTTTGATATCTTGCTTTAATTTCTACATCAAATGCCAGTGGAAATGGAATTTCCTGACCCATGGGAAATCTAGAGATGAGTGAATATGGCGCATTCCAACTCGTGTTGAGTTGGTTAAGTAACAAACTCTATGCTTGAGCTTTCGTTTTGATTTTTAATGCAGTTTGTTGGAAGCGGGAGATGACTTTTTACATAGCGAGACATTGATGGATGCCACAGATGCAGGTGTAATACAGAATGGATCACAGATTATAGTCAGGACAATTTCTATTTTAGGGGGTGAATTTTTATCAAATGTAATTGATATTTTTCTAGAAGCTTTTTAATAATACTTTCAAAAAGAAGGGGCTTATCAACAGCATAAAATATTATAGATTATCCACTTTGGCAACAGGGTTTGTCCAAACCACAAGTGGCCTCCTGTTTATACTTATGTCATGTGGGCTACATCAGAAGCTTTGAGATCACTCTGAGCAGTCAAACATGGGGACAGGAGCAGGGGAGCTGGCCAGATGGCACCGTGTTGGAGACACGTTTTCACGTGGTCAGGAAATGTCCAGCTTCCCACGTGGCCCTGTTTGCAAGGACAAGGTGAATAGGATTCGGCGAGATGTGAGAATGAAGGAACGAAGCTTGAACCACTCTAAAGGCGTTATAAGTGGCAAAAGTAATGTGAGGGACGGAATCAAAACAGTATGCGTTATTTCATGTCTTAAAACGATGGCATACTGGGGCCTCCCTGGTGGTGCAAGGGGTTAACTCTCAGCACTGTGAAGCTGTGGGCAGCCACTGCAGCACGAGTTCGATCCCCAGCCAGGGAGCTTCCCACATGGTGCAGCAGACCTCTCCTGTCTCCCTGCTGCTCCCCTCAGCTGTGTATTTCAGTAGATTCGCCTGTTCTGCTCCCCACTCTTGTCTCTGGTGAATCCTCTCACCCCCCCATACCTCTGGTCTACCCCAGTTCTGGTCTACACCCCAGTTCTTGTATGCACAAATACATCAATCTTTAAAAAAAGAAAAAAACGATGGCATCCACGGGTTGGAGTCAGAATCTCGGACGACAGTTATGGATCCCACACAATGAGCACTTTGGAGTGGGCTGTTTTCCTTTCCCCTGTCTGCGTCCCACCCTGCCCTGAGGTCACCCTGTCTGGTTCAGAACCAGGAGACTCTGCTTGTCCCGTGAGGTCATGAGTCCATCTGGGGACTTGGTCCCCCTGCCCTGGCGCCCTCCCTGTCCCACTTGGCCACGGCCTCCGGACCTGGCAATCTCAGCCCTGCTTCCATACTGACCGGTGTTGGGCTGGGCCCTCCTGTAAGTCACACGTCTCTCTGGGCTTGCTGCTTTGACTCTGTTGGTTCACAACAGCCCTCACCACAACGGAAGGTGGTGGTAAGTGAGAATGCAAGCCCCTGTCTGTTCTGGACACATATTCCCAGAACCTCTTCCAGGGCCCAGCCCATAGTAGGTGCTCAATAAAGATTTGCTGAGTAATGATTGAATGAAGGACTAGAATAAGATGAAATTCCTTGAGAGGTATGCAGGCGCGCAGTAGGGACGCAGCACCCCGGCCCCTCGGCCCCCTCTTCCCAGGGCTGGCTGCAGGCAGAGGCCAGACGTTACTCTTCATTACTCTGCCAGTGCCATGTCCTGAGCCTGGTGCACAGTAGCCATACAACGCGTGATTAAGTTGAAGTTTAACTTCTTTACTCAGGCTTTATTTGATAAAAGCCTTCTAATATATATATATAATTTTTCCTCAAAGGAGCTATTTCTGAAGAGAATAGCTGTGATCCACGTTCAGAACCACCACTGCCAAAATATTATTAGCTTTGCACAAAGCATTTTTCAACTTCAGAGCACTTCATTGTTCTGACTAATTGGTGATTTCAGCCTATTTTTAAAAACTCGGCATTTCCAAGGCAGGGGGAATGCAGCCGTGTTCCCGCCCTGGATTCACGCTGTCAGACACGCCAGTCGCCCGCAGCCTGCGAGTTGGGCGTCAGACGTGGGTGACCTCCTCGAGTTGGGCGTTAGACGTGGGTGACCTCCTGGAGACAAAGCAAAGTTGGCTGGGTCCTGCTTTCCCTCGCTCCGGGAGGAGGTACCTCGAGGGTGTCTGTGAACGTGGGTGCCTTCGGAGTTCCAGAATGGAGACGCCCCAGACTCAGCTGCGTGTGAAGTGAGGGGCAGTCACCAGAGGGAAGCAGCAACTCGGGCTTCTTCGCTCAGTGTCCATCTTCAGGTGAGAGGACGCTTCCCGGAGGACAGCCCGGGCATCTGAATTTCCCGTTAGTACCACGGGCCGCAGGGGATGGACGCCTCTGTCGGGTGGTGTCTGTGACGCTGATCTCCCCCCTTGGGGCCAGAGAGCCCCGCCTGTGCCCAGGGAACCAAAACCACAGCGTTACTGGCTGGCTGGGGTTCAGTGCAGCCTCTTCAGTTAGTTAGTGGTTAAGTGACCTCCTGTGACCCGCCGACCCTCTCTGTGCTTGGGTGTCCTTGCTTTTTAAATAAGGGATTGTTGTAAGGCGGGTCATCATCCACTGAGCAGGTCAGGGGTGAAGAAACCCCTGGCTTGGCTGAGCTCCTTAGGGAGTTACAGAAACGTGCAGAGGCTGATCGTCCCAGACCTGGAGTTCTGAGTTTCCATTTGAGGACCCCTCCCTCCAGGTGGCCCCCCTTCTCTGTTTTTGTGTCTTCAACTCCACTGTCCTTGGAGCTGAGCTCAAGGTCAGCTGATAAGCCTCCGAGCTCTGCTCCGTCTGTCCAAGCAACCTTCAGGGAACAGTTTAGACCATTTCCTTTTTTGTGTTCGCAGGGTCTGCTTTCAGTTTAGCTCTTCAGGACTCAGGCGCGAGACTGCAGCCTGAGACACACGTGCGGAACAAAGATGGCACGGGGCGCTCCCCCAGCTCCTCAGTAGCTTCGGTTACCCCGTTCTGGTGAAACGTTTCTCCCCCGCAGGGCTCACGGCCTGAGCCCCTGCCCGCCCTCCTCCCACCTGCCTCTCCCCTTCTAGCCGAGAGCTCAGCCCTCGCTCTTCCTCCCGCTTTGGTATCGGCCACTCATCTCAGCTGTCCCGCCAAGCGGACGGCTTCCAGATCCTTCCTCCAGCCCGAGACCCCTCTGCTCCAGCACGTGCGCTGGACTCGGCACCGGCACATCCGGCGACACTGCACCCTCCTCTTGAGACTCACGCCTAGACCCGGTCAGTGCTCGCCTCCCAGCCTGGCCCCCCAAATCTAGTTTCTTCCGCTGCCCTCTTCACCCGCGGGCTGCAAGCTCCGTCCTCACCAGGGACTCCTCGTCTTATCGCTCTTTGGATGGTCACCGGGCTGCACCGGCCCTCGCGCTTCTCTTGCACCCCCCGGGCCTGGGACCTGATTCGGGCTCGTGTCATCTGCGGCCTGGGGGCCGGCGATGCGCCTCCTGCCGCGCGTGCTGCGGGCTCATGACGCCGCGCGGTGTCCCCGATGCCAGGGCGGGGAGACCCGCTCACGGGGACGCCACAGAGCGAGGCCTGCGCCCACGGTTTCCTCGTAACTTTAGGGAGATTTCCTGAGCTGACTGGTTCTCACTTCCGGCCTGATGGGGCGACGGGACCCAGAGTGCGGCCACGTTGTGGGGTTGTGCTGGTAACAGAAGGTTGCACGTGCTGCGCTTCCGCGCTCCCTGGGGCGCAGGAGGCGGGCGGGTGTCCCTGCCGTGCTCACTGTGGGTCGGAGGTCTGAGGCTGCTGCTCCTTCCCAGCCGGAGCTTTGGCGTCCCTTCCTTCTGCGTCTCCCTCCCGGGTGAGCCAACTTGGAGCCCGTGGGGCCCCTGGAGCTCCTTTCTCCTGTGTGAGGACCCAGGGTGAGCTGGCTGCCCCCTGCCCACTTTCCCAGCTCAGGGCTGCCTGCCTTGGCCCTCGGAGTCTTTTCAAACAGGGGGAGGAGAGGAAAGTCACACTCGGAGTAGGGGGTGTGGCGTGTCGGGTCTGCTTCGGAGGGGGACTCTCACCAAGTCCGCCTTTCTCCTCTCAGCTGGTTTTGTCTGTGAAAACAGTGAGGGCATTGACCTTGTAAGTGCTCGGGAACACACATGGAGCGTGCACACACATGCGTGCATCCATGGGCATGTAAGCGCACACATCACTCTGGCGTGGGGTAGGTGACCCTGAAGGGTGCCTATTTGTAGCCTCCAGATGCTGGTGAGACAGGGTGAATGAGAAGGATGGAACTTTCTCCTTTCACCCCCCACAACCCTACGGATGGCCCCTTTGGAGTTTCTGATTTTGCCCAGATCAGAGCCCCTGTTCCAGAGAAGGGATGAGAGCTTAAGCGCTCCCCCAAAACTAAATTGAATAAGGACGTGACCGGTCTCCAGCACACGTCTTCAGTCTGTTCCAAAATGTTCAAGGTCCCCACACTGGCAGCCTGGCTCCCCCCGCCCCCCACGCTTCAGCCAGTCCATCCTCGGCACTTTCATCACACGTGCTTGATTTGGTGCCATTTCCCTGCTGCTGTTCACACAGGGGTTGAACCATTCTTGTGAGCGATTCCCTTTCCTCATCTGGAGGTCCAGTTCCTGCGGGCAGGCGGGCATGTCTATAAATGTCTTTGATTCCCTGCTGGTGGCTTTTCACCCATAAACTTCCTCCTGAAAAAACGAATGCTTCCTCCACAGTTAGGGTTATTACACAGATTTAGAATTCAACTGCTGACTTTCCTTTCAGTTATTCCTTAACTTGTCTGTCCCAAGGTGTAATTCTTAATTAATGTTTCTCCCATTTGATTTCAGTTTCTTAGGGGGCGTTGTCGGGAAGTACTAAGGGATGGGATCTTTCTGAAATCTCTCCCCTCTGTAATCACCACGTTGGGAGACAGATTCTGGGTTGTACCAGCCTCACAATTTCTTACCTGGGTTCTAGGGGAAATGGAACGAAAGATCATTTTAAAAACCAGCAATGCACGGCGCTTATGCAGCTGTTCATTCCTTGCTAAGGAGCGTAGTGTTGCTTTTCCTCGCTCTGCCCTAGGCGCTGGGGCAGAATAACCCTCACCTGCCCTTAAGGAACAGTCTGTAGATCTGGAAATGATGCACTGACAGGAACAGGAGTGAGCGTGCAGAGGCTCCGTCGAGCAGTCCCGTGGCAGCTGTGCCATCAGTGAGAGCTTTGTGTCCAAGGGAGCTGCTGACTCTCGGATCATCTTTTGCCGTCCACACCATGTGGGGAATTCCTAAACGGATAATGGTAGTGTTTGATGTTAAAAAACATGGGCTGACTTTCCAGATCTCAAACTTTAGCATGTACCTTGGACAGGATCACGTGGAGGGTTTTTTCAAAACTCACAATGCCAGGCCCTCCCCGGACTTCGGTTCTGTAGGTCCCACGTGATGCTGGTGAGGGGCCGTGATAGCAAGTTCCCAGGTGCTGCTGGTGCTGCTGGGCCGGGGACCCCAGTCTGAGCTCCCCCTCTGAACGGCCTGTTGAACATGGAGCGACGAGGGAGACTGGCACTGTGCTTGGCTGTGTTGAAATCCGCAAGTTATTCATTCATCCATTTAAAGCTTAGGAGCAGGCTGCAGTGTGCGGGCGTCTGTGGACTTGGGGTGCGGTCAGCAGGGCTGGCGCCTGCCGCTGGGGCTGAGCCTGTCCAGTCCTTGCAGGTGTCACCTGTGGTGGGAGGAGGTGTTCTCATGGGGCCCAGTCCTTTGATGTCCTCACTCAGCAGCTCATGGCGTCATCATCCCAGACTCGAAACCGTTGTCCTTCCACGGTGCCTTTTGCATCTTCTTATAAGGTGCGGCTACCTTACTTTTTGAAGCTGGGGATTGTCGCCTTGCAGGGCAGCAACATTGGAAGCGGCATGGGACGGATAAATAAATGACTCAGGAGTCCACGTTGTGAGAGAAAGAGAAAGGGTCACCTAGAGGGACCACCCTCTGGATTGGCGGCCTCCAGAAATAGCCCCCTTCTGGCCCAGTCACACACTTTTATTCGAAGGGCTTAGATTGCAGGAAGGGGGACAGTAGGAGGAAGGTGCATGGTGGGGATGTGGATTGGGGTGCATCATAGTCTCGCACAAGGCAGGGGCAGGGAATCCAGGCAGCTGTTACTGCTCAAAGCATCCTACCTCTAATTTTTTTTTAAGATTTATTTATTTATACATACAAGCTGGGGGTCCAGACCAGAGGGGTGGGGCAGCAAGAGGGTTCGCCAGAGACAGAGTGGGGAGCAGAACAGCCTACCTCTGATTTTATTTACACTTAACTTCCTGTTGAAGCGGTCTAGCTGGTTATGCTAATCTGGCCATAATGTCACCTGCTGTTTTCAGCAGATACCCTCAACCAAGGCTTTTGTCCCTGCCTGACTCGTCTAGCTTTACCCAGGACTTGGCTCCAAACTACATCCCAGGAACAAAGGGTGGGGCTGGGGAATCACACAGGGGATGAGCGTCCCAGCTGCCATTGTCCAGGGTCAGTTTCGTGCAGACTGTTCTTTCCATTGCCGTTTTACTCCCATCTTTGTGACGGTTCATTGATTGCCTTTCACAGATGTGCCTCCGATAACTTCCCTCCTTCGCCTCCGGTGTTGGATTTGTTCAGATGTGTGTGTTTGGCTCTTACTGGTTTTTTTCTGTGAAATGATTTCTGTCCTCCAACTTTGAAATTGGATGTGTCTGAGATGGGCAGTCTGGGTGGGGCAGCCCCCTGCTATTCACGTCTTGCTCAGGTGCTAATGTAGACCCTCCATCTCATCAGGCAGCGGGGCCAGCTGCTCCGGTCCCCCAGGGCACAGGCAGACTGGGGGCTCTCTCTCTCCATCAGCTTTCAGCACAAATCCCGCAGCTTCGCCTCGCTGCACAGGCTGGGCTATTAAAAGACCAGCGATGGTAAAAATAGCTGTCACCACAGCTCCCACCTTGGAAGCTTTCAGGACGGCTCTCCAAAGAGACAATTAGATTCCTCCTCACACAGTCAGCTCAGCACAGAGGCACATTTTCACTTCAGAGGAATCGTGAAGTTGGCATCAAGTTGGTTGTACAGGGAAGGGGAGACTTAAAGAAATGGCTGATTGATTGCCTTGTTTTTGAATAGTCTGCCTCATGTTGCCACTTGCACTTACGCCTCATGGAATTTGCCAGTGAACTCGAGATGGACTTCCTGCATTTGGAGATGACAGTACTGGTAGTGATTTGGGGGGTACTTAGGGGTGCTTTTTATGATGTTGCTCGCAATCAAAAGACACCCCTCAGATTTCATTTTCTCCAAGCCATAGGGATATCCACAGGGAGCCAGCCACTTCTCCCCATGCACGGGTCACGTGGCAATTATATTCTATACTTAAATATAAAGTGGTATAAATTTTGATACTGGTCCACAGCAGAACACAGGTGATGAAGTGACATGTGGGCTGAGGCACTCAGCTCACCTTCCAACTTGGCAGGCACCTCTTCGCGACTCACCTGGCTTCATCCCTCAGGGTCAGGCTGCTTTATAAGTTCTAAGCCTCATTTTCAGTCACCCCAAGATCCTGGGAGGCCTCCTTCCTGTATATCCTGAGGTGCAGTGCTGCGTCCATCTTTTTTGTTATACCAGAATGTTCTCCAGAGAGACACTATAGCCCCTGTGGTTCCCAACAAGGTCAGTAGTTCCAATAGTCACCTATTTTTAACCAATTGTTTTATTATTTCTTCAAGGACCACCCCAGTGATAAATCCTCCATTTATTAAAAAATAGTCTTTAACTTCTAGGCATATTCCCAAGGATTATTTTTAAGCTGTACTGGAGGTGCCATTTCTCTGCTTTGTACAGGATTAGTTTCTGTTGAAGGGATGTAAGAGGCATTGAGACAAAAATGCAGGGTGTCAGTCTGAAGGACCTAGGTTCCCAACGGTGACATCCGGGACATTTGGGGCTGGTTAGGTTTGTTGGAGGGGCCCTGTCTCATACATCCTGGGAAGGTTAGCAGCATCCCTGGCCTCTAGCTGCCGACAGCACCCCCAGAGTTGTAACAGTAACCAGTGTCTGCAGACTTGTTCCCTGGGGCGGGAACTCCCCAGTGGAGAAGGATTGGCCTGTGGAACTCAGCCCAGATGGGCTATGGCAGAAAAGTGTTCTGTGTCTGATTTGTTGCTTTCCCATGTTGCAAGAATCTGTTGATGGTGCCTGATGCAGAAGCCAGACTCAAGGGCAGAAGAGGGTGTGTGTCATTCACCACCTAAGCCAGTGTAGCTGGGGGGTCCCTTTCGCAGGATGACTGTTCCCCAAATTGGAAGGACAGGCCATTACAGAATACCTAGTTATCTCAGCACAATTTTAAGTTTTCTAGTATTTATGTTATTGGGCACCAGGAATCATAATAGCTAGCACATTTTGCCATGCTGTTCTGGTAATCGCCACTCAGAGAGTAGCTCAGTCAGTCTAACATGAAAGATACAGCTGGTTGTAGAGCAAACATTTTAAGCAAGTTGATTCACTCATCCACAAATATTTATGTCAGGGTGTGTTTAAGTGCTGCGGATTCAGCAATGAACCAGTACTGATTCTCGGAGAGTTTATGTTCTCAAAAGGGAGCCAGTAGAGAAAATCACGTCAGGGAGTGATGAGTGTGAGATGATGGAGCATGAAGGAATCCTGGGGAGACAGCAAGAGTCTCTCAGGACAAAGCCCTGCTCCCCTGAGGTCACCTTTGAGGTGGGAATTTCATAGTGCATTTTTGTGTTGTCTAGTAGAGAATCGCTAAGAAGCATGAAGGTGGGCAAGAAACCAAGGGCTGCGCAGGTGACTTCTGAGCAAAGACATCGTTCATGGGCGGCCCACCATGGAAAGGCATAGAGTCAGTGGGAACAGCCAGTGCCAAGTGATGGTGGAACTTGAGGACTGAGCTTTTGATGTCCTGGAGTGGCTTTTGTGCACAAAGAAGACTATCAGAATTATCTTGTGTTTGTGCCCTTCCAAGAATTAAACTCATAAAAATTCTTAGACCATTGGCCATCCCAATGAGTATTGGTGTAGTCTTCTTTTGATTTAAATTCCTAATCATTTCTCGACTAAACATTTTGGCGGGATCACAATCAGAAGTCGGTAGATTTTCTCTTGCACCGCCTTACCCGTGATCGTCCCAGTCCTTAGCACACTGCTAGACGTAGGTCAGCCAAAAGCAGACTCTGAGCAGTGTTAGTGGAGTTTTGATCCCCATCATTACGTCAGGATCCCCGTATTTGCCTGGTCAGACACACAGCCCTAAGGGAAGGACTTGATTATCCTTTGCCATTTTGCAGTTCTTGACCCAAATGAGTTGGAGTTGGCACTCGGAGCGCCCAGGAAGTTTCTGGAAGAGATCTCGGCTGTCTCACCAGGCCCAGCATCCATGGCAGCGAACTGTCCGCGCTCTCCAAATGGGGTCGACTGCTCAGCGCGCAGCCCTGCGGTCCAGAGCTGTCCTGACCTAATTGTTCTGCTTTGTTTGTGACTCCTGTTCAGGGTGCAGCTAACATCTTCCCCTGGGTAGCTGTGTTAGCTCCCTGGAGACGTTTCCACAGCTTCCTGCCTGGTTCCAGAGATGACTTTAATGTTCTTCTTTTCTGTCCTCCACTTTATGTAGTTCACTTTCAACCTCTGTTGTCTTTCTTTCCTGATTTTATGGGTTAAATCCCACCGTATCTCCCCCAGCTCCTTCCCCTGCCCGAGTTGGTTGTGGCTCTGTTGAGAAGCTTCTCCATTACGTGCCCGGTTTACATTAGTGCCAGACTTCTCTCTCGAGGGCAGGACCGTAACTGCTCTGACTGTAACCTGCACCTCTTGCGTATTTTGTGTGGTCCTGAGTGCATAGCATGTAAACCAGGCTAGAGAGTTCGATGGAGCCGGTGAGACGAAGAACAGCAGGAGGCCCAGAGTGGCAGCCACGTAGTGGTCAGTGGGAAGAGTGGGCAGAGCAGAGGGGCAGCACCAGATCAAATTGTGCTCATCAGCCAGGGGCTAAATAGTTCTAACTAAATCTAAATTTGTTCTAACTCTTTGGGAAGCCACTAGAGGTTTTAAGTCTAAGTGTAGTAAGTTGCAAATTCTGTCTAGAAAGATCTCTCTGGCTGCTTCCATGTGGAATGGAGGATGGATCATCAGAGAGCAAGGGTCGTGGTGAAGAGATGGGCTGGGGAGACAGTGTGGGAGCCTGGGGGAGAGGCGGGGGGCCCTGGAATGATACGAGACAATGTGAAAAATTTCACGTGGCCATGACCGCCTTTTGGAAGACGGTCCAGGAATGTTGGGGTCTGCGGTAGAGGAAAGGGACATCACTACCTAGAAGGAAGGGAACAGTTACCGTAGTTGCCTTTGTGGTTAGGTATAGACTTTGGTCATCTGGGAACTGGAGGGGGGGTGTTTGTCACTGGCATGCATTTTTAGGAGAGTCTGGGCCCCATTCACAGCTTCCTGCAGACTCCGGTGCCCTCACGTGGACTTTTCCTCATGCCCTCGTGCCTCCCTGGAACTCATGGCAGAGATTTCTGTGGCCTGAAATGTCCTTTGTGTGGATGTATTAAAGCAAATTCTTCTATAGTGCACACGGGGCGGCCGCCTTTCCTATGCCCGGCTGACTTCATCACAGCCTTGCTTGAGCATCGCCTACCTGGTCCTCTGGTGTGGGCGCTGGTTTGGGAAGATATAGACAGATTCATGATCGGCGTGGTTACTTTCTTACCTGGGGAAAAGACAAACTCAGCAGCCTGGACGGAAGACCCCAGCCCAAACTGTAACGGTCTTTTTCATTTTAACACCTATCACTCACTCAATTGGTTTTGATATTAAGTAAAAAAAAAAAAAAATCAGGCTTAAAGCTCGAGAACACAAAGACACAGCAAAGGTGATTCATGTGTCTTAGGTATCCTGGGGGACTGTGCATGGGGACATTGTCAAGGCTATGTCTGACAACTGCAGGTGAGTCCCTGCTGTCTGAGGTCCAGGAAATGATTCTCTGGTGTTGAGGAGCCCCTTAAGCCAACCTCAGCACCCTCGGGTGTCATCCTCTGCCTCTCTCCCTCAGTCGATCAGTGGGAGCAGTAGGGTCAGGGATAGTGGAATGTTCCAGCAGCGACTCCCTTGAGGTAAATAACTCATCCTTACGTGGACAGGGGTCAGGAGCTGACAACAGTTCAGCACGTCACAGGTTGGTTGTTGACAGAGGCTTCTGCAGATAGGGGAGGCTGGGTGATGCTGCGACCCCTAACCCCAGTCCCGCCTCTCTTGCCGTACTCCACCTCACACTTCTCCTCTGTTGCTTTCATCTCCAGTTCTGCTGAACCCGCAGACACACACCAGCACACACACTTTCCAACCTGTTTCTAGAGTTCCATCTTCCCGTATTTAAAAATCTTTCACGTAAACCTTTAAAGCCCAGGAACAAAAAGCAGCTTCACGGGACTAATATCACCCTGATGAATGGTCCTCCTCAGAAGGGCTTTTGGCACTGGAGGGAGAAAACTCTCGTGCCATCGAACCATCTTGGCAGTGCAGGACCCCCAGACTATTACGACAACCCCAAACACCCCCCACACTGCCGGTGCGGATTGGCTTCTTAAGTTGAAATCTCACTAAACTTGCATACAGGATTGGAGTACTTGATAGCATTCAAGACTTCCCTGGCCTATAGGTTTAATTTATTCGAATGAAATAAATGCCTGGGAACGTCATTGGAATAGGCCTGGTTTTTGGTGCTGCCTGTCATTGCAGAAAGCCAATAAGCAGAGACAGGAATCGAACCTAGAAGCGCTTTTATTTTCTAGATCACTGCCCATCGAGCTGAGAGAGTGGTGGGCATGGCACCCTGAAGAAGCTGTTCTGCCATCTCATCTTAAGCTGGGCTTTTAATCATGAGTTAGACAAAGACAGTCACAGGTAAAGAGCCTGAAAGAACAGCCCGTCACCATGGATGCTCCTGGTATTCGGCCCCCAGAGTTTGTTCTCGGCCTCCTGGTCATCTTGACCGTGGATCTTCTGGTGGTGTCAGTGCCCCACGGTCCTTCGGGCATCACCAGGGCAGGAATCTCAGTTCAAAGCAAGTGTTTTGGTTTAAAGAAAACAGATCGTTGGTCATCTAGTGGGTCCGTGCAGCCTCTGCTCTGTGTGCAGGTTCCTGTGCTGGATATGGTGCCCTCCCCACCCACCGAGCCCCCATCAAGGAGATTCCTTATTACCAGACAAGTAAATCGGGTCCTTAAAAAGAAGTGTTTGATACCAATAAATGTAGTTTATTACTGGATCGTTTCCAGAAAACAGGGTATACATGTTGTTATTAAATGTCTTCCTGGCTTTTTTCCTTAAAAATCAAAGTGTTTAAGTTTATAGGTGGAACCAAACATAATGTAAAGAAGTCATTAAAAGTGATCTATTGAACACCTCCTTTTATTAGAGATGCATAATGGAGTCTTCACAGGTGAAATGACATGCCTTCAGATACCCCCACAGGGGAAATAAGAAAATAGGAAACCAGATAAACATACATGGACAAAATGTTGATAATCCATGAAGCCGGGTGATGGACACGTGAGGGTTATATCCCAGTCTCTGCAGTTCAGTCTGTTTCATTTTCTGAATAAAACGTTGAAAGAAAGTGATTGTTAACATCTTCTCTAAAGAATTTGTGGAATCTGACATTCTTTTGTCTTGAATGTAGGAACACACGCCTCTTAGAGTTGATCTCATTGGCTCCTGGCTGTATTTCAGGGTTTGCAGGACCCTGTGGTCACGGTTCTAAGGTCTCCCTAATGACAGGATTCAAGATGCTGTATCCTTTAAGCCATGCTGCTCTGAGAAGCCACCATTCGTAATTGGTTTTACCTTTTTCATAAATGTGCTTTCCTAGTCACCCTGTAGAACCTTTGAAGGCAGGGATTTTAAAAAATAATTACTGGTGACAGTTCTTGAAGAGTAAAATGTGTTGGACTGTTCCCAGGTTAGAAACCCCACTTGGAGGAGCTATCAAAAGCTATTAATCTTAACTATCCAAAAAAAAATTTCTTGATACCACCAGTGCACATTGCAACCACAAGTACACTGTCAGAGGTGTATGATTTTGATGCTTCTTTATCCCTGCGTCTCTGTGTATTTTCTTGCTCACTGTTTTCTGTTATTTCCCCTTCATGCTAAGTATGCCTTTGTGGACGATGAGATACTTGTTGACGGAGACATAGCGTTGTGTTCAAGAACAGGTTTGCTCGACTTGGTGCAAACTACTTCACTTTCGTAATCCTCAGTTTCCTCATTTGTAAACAGGCATTATTGTAGTAGTAGTGACCCTGCAGGGTGACTGTGAGGATAAATTACTGTGTGGGAGAAACAAATCAATGCCTTCTTATAAATATTAGCTATGATTTTTAGCCAAAAAGTGATTTGTACACACCGCTTAAAAACCATTCCCTTTTTCTCATTCTGCATTTAGAGATTTCATTTGGAAATGTGTTCTGGCCTCATATTATCATTTTACAATGTTCTAGTCTGGAATTATAAGATAGCTTTTAGTTCCGATGTTTAGATTTTTAGTTCACACGATTATCTTATCTTTTCATACCCACAAATCAGCTTGAATCCCCTGGACTATTTCAAAGCATGTAAGGAGGAACAGGATCTCAGATCGGCGCCTCCACGCTTATAGCCTGTAATTTAGACTAGTCTGGCAGGTGATCAAAGCTCAGGCAAATGCTCTCTCTTCTGGTACCATTGGTTTGTTTTTGCAAATCTCAAAATTCAAGTGCTAATGACAGTCTTTCAAAACTAATAATTCCCAAAGACCAATTTCTGTGTACTTTATATGCACCCTAGAAAGATATAAAATGTTACAGTATAATTACACTGTGTTGAAAATACCTGTGCATAAACATTTCTGAAGGAATTCTCTCCAAAGCGTTAATGGTTCTGTCACTCAAAGAACATCTCTGTGGGCAGTTTTCTTCTCTTTCTATTTTACATCTTGTGTTTTCCAAATTTTGTTTGATCGCCATTTCCCACTTTAAAATGAAAAGCCTATTAGCATGTTCTTTTTTCAAATTGACTTTCAGGAGGGCTTTTTTCCTTCAAAGTTAATAAAAATTTGGAATTGCTTTAAAGCTGTTGGGTTGCACAGGTGGAAGCGGTCTCAGTCCTGTTCCTCATGGTGTGCAGTTATGTTGCTCTCCAGCAAAACCACCACTGAAGGCTCCCTTAGCAGAGCATGTGTGGGCCTCCCTGGTGGCGCAGCGGTTGAGCGCTGCACTGTGGAGCTGTTGGCAGCGCGCCATGCGAGTTCGATGCCCAGCCGGGGAGATTCCCACATGGTGCAGCAGACCTCTCCTGCCTCGCCCGCTGCTCCCCTCAGCAGTGTATTTCTGATCTGCCTGTTCTGCTCCCCACTCTGTCTCTGGTGAACCCTCTCACCACCCCACACCTCTGGCCTGTACCCCAACTTGTGTGTATAAATAAATAAATCTTTAAAAAAAAAACAACAAAACAGAGCATGTGTCAGGCTGAGCTTGTGATTGAACAAACGTGAAGATTCGTAGACGAATATGCTTCCCCCCGTATCTCTCAATCTCTTTATTTTTTAAGGGTAGGACATAGAGTGGACGTGGAAGGATTCTTCTAGCTTGAACATACTGTAACTGAGCATATGGCCTTCTAGCCATTGTCCTAGTGCTTATTTCATAGGTGCTGGGTTGACCTAGGGAATGGTCATCATTTCAGGGAGGTGGAGTAGAGCCTTGTCAATTTGATTTTGCCTTATGTCAGAAGAAAGCAATCGACAGTGGTATTCTTCTCAGCTTCTGAAGGTTCCGACTAGTGTTTCAACATAAAATGCAGCCCTAATGCTGAGGAAAAATCTCTTTGCAGTAAAGACTTTTGCAAGGTAGATAATCTTTGAAATATGATTATAAACCACGATCATTGTTTCTCTGAGCAAATCCAGATTTGATCCAGAAGTGTTGGGGAGGCTGTAGTTCAAGGCCGCTGCCTTCACTGGGCCAGTGCTGTTAATCACATCAGTCCTGGTGGTTTGGGATTGACATAATTTTCTAAAATGTCTCTCTGGTTTTACTCAGGTTATACTGGGGAGCTTTGCCAATCCAAGATTGACTACTGTGTCCTCGACCCATGTAGAAATGGAGCAACTTGCGTTTCTAATCTTGGAGGATTCATCTGCCAGTGCCCAGAAGGTAGATATTATCATTTTCCCTTTCTGTGTCATGTCATAAGGCAACTTGATCAACTGTGTATTTTAAATTTCTTGAAAAGTCTATACTAGAGAATTTCCTATTTTGTTCCATTTATAAAACAAAATAGAAGTTGATTTTTTTTTAGCTCTTTGCTGGAATAGCTTGAAAATTATGTGGAATATTAGACATAATCTCAGAATTTCTGTGATTTTTGTTTATAAATTGAAAATGAACAACTGTGACACATGATTTTTTTCTAATGGTGAAATTTCACTTGTAGAGATTCCTGTTTTGTTAAATTATTTCATCTTTGATGACAGCTCATGCAAAACAATTTCAAAATGAAATTCACCTGCTTTTGTTGTTAGATCAACTTTATAATGTTCTAGAAAATTGAAGTCACCTGGGAAGCCGGACTAGTTTCGTCCAAACAGGCAGGTAATCGCAGTCATCGAGCTGGTGTTCAAGGAATAACTTTGTACTTGAAGGAAATTTAGTTCTCATTTCTGCTCGGAGAGATGCTTTGGAAGGGATTCCTTTAAACCTTTAATGTTGTAAGAATGACACCATATCGGAGGGGTTTTCCCCTTTGAATCCAGCCCGTAAGCTCCCGATCCACAGACTTGATGCTGGAACTACATGAAGTAGGAGGTTAAATACAGCATCTGAGTGTGTAAGAACATCTCTGTCTGTAAAACTACCCACAAATGCCCGTGGCCAGGAGGGGGAGAGTGGAGCCAGATACACAGATGGTGATAAAAGACCCCTGGCTGCAAGGTAAGGTGAGTTGGCGGGAGCAGCGCCAGGAGCAGACCTGCCGTCGGCAGTGCCTCATCCTCTTTAATGTTTTGAAGACCTGAGCACCAGCCGAAGAAGAGCGCGCTGTCTCCTGGCCCTGCTCACCCAGCAGAGTAGGAGCAGAGAGCTGTGGAAACATCTTTTTCAAAAGCAATCTCCACCTTCAGAGCCCCTCCCATGAAATTAACCTTTGGCTAGGAGGACATAATTTGGGGTGGCAGACTTGTTTCCTGCTAGGTGTCTTGAAGATGTAGGATAGTGACCTGCTTGGTCTTGGAGAGCTGGGAGAACTGCCCACGTGTGGACACCCTGTGTGAGGAGAAGGGGGCAAGGGTGAGGTCGAGGGCCTCACCAAGGAGCAAAGGGAATGAGCAGAGGGCGTGTGAGGGGAGGCTGTGGAGGCAGGCAGGGCTTCACGGGGCTGCTCGGGCTGGCCTGGGCTTCTCAGCCTCGTCCTCGAGGGGAGAGAGCAGAGCTCAGGTTTGGAGCCTGGTTTTCCTACTCATTCACCAGCTTTGTCCCTTGGGAAAGTGAGTGCCCACCACTCTGTGTCTCAGTGTTTAAATCTGTAAAATTGGGGCTCTGGTGATACCCACTTGATAGGATCAAGGGCGATGAAGTGAGATGACACAGATAAAGTGTTCAGCACAGTGCCTGCCTGTACATCCTCAATAAATATTAGCGGTGTTATCGTTGTTGTCGCCTAGTAATGATTGCTGTTAAATCATCGATGTTTCAGATGGATTTTGAAATCTTCATTCTGGAACAGAGTAGAATGTCAATTGGAAAAAGACAAGAGTGGGCATAGGAGGGAAGTTGTTCAAGTCCAGGGAATAGTTGTTGACTGCAGGAAAAGGGTGGTATTTGGAACAGGGAGCAGCTGATAGACTTGTGTGCACTCTAGGGGTGAGGTGGAGATTTCACAGATGGAGGATACGGAGGGTCGGAAGAGGGAGGTGGCAAGTTCATGGCATCTAGCACCTCGTGGTTGGTTGTTCCATTCACAGAGAAAGAGAGATGTGGAGAGAAGTGCTCTGCTTGGACAGGTTGAGTTTGAGGGGTCCTGTGACTTGTGAGCGGAGACGTCAGCTGGACGTGTGTAATGAGCCTGGAAGCTGGAGAAGGTCTGGGCCACGTGCAGACGCAGGCAGGGATGTTAGCCTACAGGTGGCGCTCTAAACACGGGTATTTAGGGGTTGTAGGGACCTCGCCTTTATCAGTGCCCCATCAGTTCCACGTTATCTAGACAAAGACTTGAGGAACTGGGATGATCTAGAATTGGAAAGATGAAGACAAACTTCCCTGCTGTCTTTGCCTGGAGACTTTCATTCAGTGTTTTACCTCCGTGGAAGGCTGACCTGGGAGGGGGGTTCTTCCTTAGTTTCCTCACAGTTCTGCAGGATTCATTGCAGTGTTGGGAAGCCTCTTATCCCAGTAGCTAGCTGGGGCTTGCCATTTCAAGAGGAGCCGCTCCCACTAGCTCCCTCTTGAGTGGTAGTTGTGGAAAGTAGTATTTATAGAGCACTTTGCACTTTCAAAAGAGCCTTTGTCTCCAGGGCCCTTCCACAGAGACCGTGCTGTGAAAACAAGTCTGTAAAGTGCCTTAAATTTACAAAATATTCTGAAGTTCTGAGCAAACTCTTGACCTTTGCCACTAACTTTTCTTTCTTTCTTTCTTTTCCCCCAAGTGATTAAGTTTTTGGCATGTTTGTCTTATGTGTGTATTATTTACATGTATAGTTTTTTTTTTGGCCAAATAATTTGAAGTTAAATGATAGCCCTTGTAAAAAAAAAAAAAATTATAGCCCTTGTGACACTTCATCCCCCAAAATACCATTTGTGTTTTCTGAGCCTTAAGACCACCTCCTTCATGTCTCTAACACCATTATCACACCCAAGAAAATGAATAATTAGTTCCTCTCTGACCCCTTTTCCTTTATTCCTTGGGGTGTTTATGTTGATTCTGTCTGCCCTGCTTCCCTGAGTTATCCTTTGAGGGTGGGAAGTGTATGTTACTCATCTTGCCTTTGTCACCTACCCCAATAGCCTTGCCAGGGAACATTTTTCTCCTCATTTTACATTATCAGGAGGTTGGTAAACTCGTTATAAAAGTCAGACTTAGCTATCACTCACTACGGCTACCAACTCATTTGATCCTCATAGCAGTTCCATGAAGAAATATTATCAATATTTTCCCATTTACCAGATTGGGAAACTGAGGCACATGGGAGTAAATATCTTGTAAGTGATCTCATAGCTGGAACTTTAAAGATTTATTTATTTATTTATACATACAAGCTGGGGTATAGGCCAGAGGCGTGGGGCGGTGAGAGGGTTCACCAGAGACAGAGTGGGGAGCAGAACAGGCAGATCAGAAATACACTGCTGAGGGGAGCAGCGGGCGAGGCAGGAGAGGTCTGCCGCACCATGGCTGGGCGTCGAACTCGCATCGCGCGCTGCTGACAGCTCCACAGTGCAGCGCTCAACCGCTGCACCACCAGGGAGGCCTCATAGCTGGAACTTTAAACCCACGCCACTTGGCACTAGATTTCTTTTATCTCCTTATTTAATTAATTTTAATTTTTTCTGTAGCTTTTATTTAATTGAGCTAACAGTTTACAACACTGTATATGATTTAGGGGACTAGGTTCACACCTATTCAGATGTGTGTGACCACACAGTGCACCCAACTTATGCACAAGCACCAAAACACCCATAGTCCTCCACCACCATCCATGGGGCCCCCTTGCCCACTTGGTTCCTCCCCTTCCCCCTCTAGTTGCCCTGATACTGGGAAAATGAGGCCTTTTTAAATTTAGAGAAAGGCAGTGCCTCAGTTGTTACTGGTCACTATCTTGGTTCTGCACCCATGTGCACATTTACAAAACTACTCAGGTTTAGGGAAAAACATTGGGATTTATTTAACAAACAGGGAAAGGCAAAACATTACTAAAATTAACAGAGGTAAAACAAAAGTCATTCAAGTTAACATATGGCCGTTTACCTTACTTAAAATAATGTCCAGTCCTTTAAGTTCCAAAAAGGTAATAAAGATAGCGTGTTCACTTAAAATAATGTCCAGTCCTTTAAGTCCCAAAAGGTAACAAAGGTGGCATCTTTTTGCCGCTGTTGGCTGTAAAGCTTTTTCCAGACAATAGGCCACGATTCCAAAATGGCGTCTTCTTTCTTATGTTGATGGAGTTTTCCCGACATGGCTTTTCCTTTCTGATACACACCAATCAGACTGTAGGCCAGATTCCAACTTAAAAGGACGACACAGGACGCAACTGGAAATGCTTCTAAAACTGCCGTGGTGCCCCAGCACAGCATCAGGCTAACAAAACTGCAAACAGCAGCTACAGCAGCCAGACGGCCCAACAGACTACACTCACGCATCTTGAAAGGCGCCTGCTTTGGGGCCTCTGCCTTCTTTTTTCGGCTCCAACAAAGGCAAGACTGGAAACAGTTTCCGTTATTCGGCTACTTGCAAAGCCTCCAAAGTCCTTGGCCCTAAATCTTTATTTTTACCTCATGGCGAGCTATCAACGCCTACTTTTCTTCTACATGATGACGTCTCCTTCTCTAGTTCTACAGAATGGTGTCCGTCTCTTCCTTTGGGGGACCTATTTAAATCTCCTAGACCCCGCCTTCCCATCCCAGGTCTCGCGAAGCCCACCTGGCTGGGCTTCAGATCACCTGGCTGCAATTCCCCTTTAACAGTAAACCCCTGTAGGGGGAGCGCCAGTTCGCTGGACTTTGACTCTGTCCGCCTACAGTCCCAATTCTGCAGCCGTATTTCTAGGGCTTGTTTTGGTTTAGTTTTGTGATTTCTTTTTTATTTCTTTATATTCTGCATGTAAGTGAAATCATCTGAATATTGTCATCCTTCTGCTTTAGCATAATCCCTTCTAGTTCCTTCCATGTTTCTGCAAATGACAAGATTCCATACTTTTTATAGCTGAGTAGTATTCCATCACGTATACAGATCACATCTTCTTTGTCCATTCATCTGTTGTTGGGCAAGTAGGTGGTTTCCTTAATTGGCTGTTCACAGTGCTGCAGTGAATACAGGCGTGCAGAAAGCCCTTTGAATTAGTTGGCACTAGAATTCTTTTTTTTTTAAATTTTTTTATTGTCACTATTATTTATGTCTTTTAGGTTATTGTGTATTCCCTGTGGGTTACCCACCACCAATTCACCCATGAACCGTCACCATAGTTCCTTATGCTCTTTTCTCCCCCATTTTGAGCCCTTCTCCTCCCCCTCTCTCGATGAATGTCTCTCTTTTATTTGGTTCCACTATTATTCCTGCTATAAGTGAAACCATTTGATATTTTTCTTTTTCCTTCTGGCTTATTTCGCTGAGCATGATCCCTTCTAGCTCCATCCATGTTGCTGCGAATTTTATGTGTTTATCTTTTTTGAATGCTCACACTATGGCACTAGAATTCTTAACCATGGTCCTTATCGTCTCCGAATATATAGTCTTTAAAATAAATTCCATTTTGTGTATTTTAAAAGATTATCTTTGTAACCATAACTGAGCATAATAAAGTTGATTGGGTTATAAAACTTCTAAATGTCCCTGCTAAAAAAATTCTTACATTTGGAAAAAACTAGAATTTTTCTTTTTTTTTTTTTAACAAGTATGGCAAAATCCTTTTACAAAATCCCTCACAGATCAGGAAGCTGTTAAAACTGGGTCTTCCCTCTGGAAGTTGATAGCCTTACTCTTTTCCCTTCTTTTCATCTGCATCTGATTTCCTTCAAGGATCCTTATCTATCTGATCTCAGCAGAGTCTTGGGGGTTGAAATCCTTCCTGGGTACCTGTGTCTTTGACTTTTGCTTCCTTTTTAACCTCTTTTTCCAAAAGTTCAAAGTCAGGCATCCCCAAGAGTCAGCTAGTGCAGTAATTAGCACTTAAACTCTGCTCCTGGAAGAAGCCTCCTCTCCTCCAGGTAGATCTTTATCCTTCATGAATGAGTTTTGTCTTCCCTTTGAATTTTTACTCAACTTTCTCTAGGTTCATATTTGAAAAGTGAAGTTTCAGATTCTGGTTACAGTGGAGTGGTAAGGAGCAAAAGTGAACATGTCATGAGTGTTTTCTTACATTTAACTTATTGAATGATAACAAAGCGATCAGAAGCTGATTTATTGCCTGTGTGTTTTTTTCTTTACATCGACTTTGTCTTTATGTTTAAGACATTGAGCTCCCTACATTTTAAACTAAATGCATTTTAGTTCTTAAGATGCCTAGTTGTATATATTTATGATCACTGCTTATTGGTATAAAATATGTAGGTACAAGTATATGAATATATTTAAGTACATACATGACGAAAACCTCGGTATTGCCGTCTAGCTGTCATCTTTGCTTCTGCATCTCAATTTTTATTCCGCCAGGTCTTGGGGTTTTGAAGTAGAGTGCCACTTAAGGACATAATAATAGTGATTATTCATGTGATTGTCCGCACGCTCAATAGTGATGAAAGCACTGAGCATCAGAGCATTGCTGTTTGGTCTGTTCTGCATGGGTGACCTTGCATTCGGGGCACCTCTCCTAGAGACTCACCACCTTCCTGCCATCTACCTGTGGTAGAAGGCATTTGGTAATCGGCGGCCCAAATGGCAATGCATGGCTCCATGCGCTATTTTGAGAGACTGTTATTCTATACAATGTATTTCAAAACCATGAATTTAGGGGGCCTCCCTGGTTGGTGCAATGGGTTAAGTCTCAGCACTATGAAGCTGTCCACAGCCACTGCAGCACAAGTTCGATCCCTGGCCAGGGAGCTTCCCTCATGGCACGGCAGACCTCTCCTGTCTCTCCTGCTGCTCCCCTCAGCAGTGTATTTCAGTCAATCCACCTGTTCTGCTCCCCACTCTGTCTCTGGTGAATCCTCTCACCCCCCACACCTCTGGCCTACACCCCAGCTTTTGTATGCATAAATAAATCAATCTCTAAAAAAACATGAATTTAAAGACATTTACGAGTGCTGCATCTTCTGATAAGATGATAGAGACCTGGAATTTGTATGAAGTGCTCTTGCATTGCTGTTGTGAGGGCAAGATCACAACCAGTGTGGACTGTTCTCTTTGTCCTGTGATCATTGGAACACGGCCTTCACTTTGACCATCACACTTCCCCGATCTTCTAACTTGGCCACTTTCTCTGAATGTGGAGAGTTGGCGTCCTCTCTGCAGGTCAGTGGAGCTCAGTCCAGGCCCTGTGGTGACGATGAGGCAGGAGACTGGATTTGTTCAAGTTGTGGGTTTTTGGAGTCGGTCACGCTGCTTGAGTTTGAAGGCTGGACCCACCTCTCTTACAGCTCTTTGCTTTTCTGAGGTGCCTTTTCCTCATTTAGAAAATGGGGTCCTGTGAGTCATATCTCAGTGTATCAAGTTCCAAGGGTTTAGCCAAACTATTTTTGTTTTTCTCCATCTTACAGCCTCGAGTAATCCAGCCTCATAAATTCTTCTGTTCAAGTCACATGTCAGGGCGGTGCTTTTCATCTTAAGGGATTTCTAAGCAATAGTCACACGTGTCATAAATATTATCTCTGCGAAAGTGTGCATTGTTCAGAAACTGGGGATGTTACCCAATAAAGATTTAGGAATTCTATAGTCCTGAGATTTGGTTATTTTTTCCCCACATCCTAGTATGTATGATTTTGGTGAAAACACTTTCTTAGGATCATGTAAAATTGCTTGTGTTTACATAAGAAATGTGCAACATGTACTCATAAAGTTACCAGGCCTGAATAAAATAATGCTCTTAGTCTTTTAAAAATTGGCCTTATCCTTAAATCACCCCTTTATTTGGGAATCATAGCAGCTGAGATCCTTGTGGGATGTAATTTCCCCTTTTGGAAGCAAAGCAGAGTATTGGGCTTAATAAGTCTGTGTAAGATTTTATTTCTGTTCGGGTCACGCTGATTAATTTTTAATTTACAGCTAAGTTCATGTTTCTTTTCATTTTTGTCTGTTTTGTTTTTTCACATAGCATGGTTCCTTTGAGATTATTTTTTTGAAAGATTTATTTATTTATGCATACAAGAACTGGATATCAGCCAGAGGTGTGGGGGATGAGAGGATTCACCAGAGACAGTGTGGGGAGCAGAACAGGCGGCTCGACTGAAATCCACTGCTGAGGGGAGCAGAGGGTGAGACAGGAGAGGTCTGCTGCGCCATGTGGGATGCTCCCTGGCTGGGGATCGAACTTACACTGCAGTGGCTGGTGGTAGCTCGATAGTGCGAAGACTTAACTCCTTGCGCCACCAGGGAGGCCCTCTCTGAGACTGTTGAAATAAATAAAAGCACTGCAAGGAATCTTGTTTGCCTGCGCTCCTTTAGCAGGGGGAGTGAGTGATGAGCTCCTGTCCTCGCCACTGCTCTGCTTTTCTCTCAGGAACCATTCTGATGCCACCCCATGTTCAAAGATGGCAGCAGGAAGTGATGAATAAATCAGTAATGATCACTTGGTACTTTTTTTTTTTAAGAGGTAGAATATACTAACAGGTGAAACCAATTGTGATTTCGCAAGGTGTGTCTCCATCTGCGCATGAAATGGTTTAACATTCTTTAAACTTGTTAGCTTTAAAAATGTAGGAGTTCGTCTTGAACTTCAACTGGCTGTTTCTGTCTTGTGACTCGGGAGACCCAGCAGCATTAGCAGTGGTGATAACAACAGCCGGACACCTGCCCCCCATGGAGTGTCTACTGGGGCTCCAGCTGTGTTGGGCTTGAGGCGCTTGCTCAGTAAAGATTTGCAGGTAGCATCCGGGGCTCGGGTCAACATTGAATTTGCGTCTGTGTTGAGTCACTTATTACTTGGTGACCTTGAGTAAGTCATCATGAGTTCTCCATGCCTCATTTACTGCTCCCGAGGAGGGAAGGCAGTATTAGTACCAACTTAATGAGGTTGTTAGAAGGATGAAGTGAGCAGACAGTGGTTAGGACAGGGTCTAGCAGGAAGTAAGCGATTTGCGTGAGTATCGCCGTGGAGTCCCCACAGCAGCTATCGAGGCTAGATCCTGAGGCTGCAAGGTCCGGCTAGGGCCAAGCCATCAGCCCAGTTGTCTAATTCTCGAGTCCATGACCCTTGCTGCACCAGGCTCCTCTGCTCAGGGTCTGCAGTGAGTGACAGCTGGCTGGGCGCAAGTCTGCTGTCTCGTGTGGGACTTTAAGCTGTAGACGGCAGCGATGTTAAGTCTTTATTTTTTATGCCTTATAGCACTTTGAAGTACTTATGAGTTACTTGTTGAATGAATGAGCAACAGAGTGATTTCAAATGGGAGGAAACTAGCCACTGTGGATGCACCAGGGTAACCAGGTGACCGTCATTGGTTAGACGCCATGCAAATTTAGTAATCCCAGCAGGGAGAGGGCTTCAGATCTCATCTCATCCAGTTGCTTTCTGTACCCCATTCAGCATGGTTCAGGGGTTGTCTAGAGATTGGGCAGTTCACATGCAGATTTGGGGGTTCCCTTCTCTGATTTTCTTTTTTTCAAGCCCCTCCCTCACTTTTCTTGTTGGGCCTGTCTTGGGCTCCTTCTCAAGCTTCCATTGTATGGAAAGGGCAGGTTTATTTTATTATATGTATATGTACATATGTATTATTATTATTATTATATATGTATGTATATATGTATTATATATATATACACATATATATGTATATTTTTTATATCTTTTACATTATTGTGTATTCCCTGTAGGTTTCCCACCAATTCACCCGTGAACCGTCACTGTAGTCCCTTGTGCTCTTTTCTCCCCCCATTTTGAGCCTTATCCTCCCCCTCCCTCGCTGAGTGTCTCTCTCTTATTTGGTTCCCCTATATTCTTGCTATAAATGAAACCATTTGATATTTTTCCCTTTCTTTCTGGCTTATTTCTCTGAGCATGATCCCTTCCAGCTCCATCCATGTTGCTGCGAATTGCATGTGTTTATCTTTTTTGAATGCTGAATAGTATTCCACTGTGTATATGTACCACATCTTCTTGATCCAGTCATCTATTTTGGGGCATCTGGGTTGTTTCCGTATCTTAGCTATTGTAAACAGTGCTTCAATAAACATACGGGTGCATGTATCTTTTGGATTAATGTTTTTGTGTCCTTTAGGTAGATTCCCAGAAATGGTATTACTGGGTCATATGGAAGCTCCATTTTTAGTAGTTTGAGGAACCGCCATATACCTTTCCATAATGGTTGGACCAGTTTGCATTCCCACCAGCAGTGTAGGGGAGTTCCTTTTTCTCCACATCCTCGCCAACATTTGCTGTTCCTGTTTTTTTAATATGTGCTATTCTCACGTGTAAGGTGGTATCTTATTCTGATTTTTATTTGCATTTCCCAGATTATGAGGGATGTTGAACATTTTTTCATATGTCTGTTGACCATTTGCATTTCTTCTTTGGAGAAGTGTCTTTTAGGTTCTTCTGTGGAAAGGGCAGGTTTAATGCCAGTGTCTCCTCTCCCCTGAGGCTGCCTGCAGGGTGGGGCACCCCAGCATGAAACTCACCCCCTGCTGGCTGCTGCTTCCTTGTTGGACTCCCCTCCAAAACCCGCTTGCTTTTGCTCACTTTCCACAGACTTAAGGTAGATTTTGGGGGGCATATGTGTGTGGGGATTACAGTTGTTATTTGTCGGACTATGTTTGCTAAAAGCTCATTTCTCCATACCAGAAGCGGAATGTCCATACAGTTTTTCTGAAGAGCAGCAACAAAGATCCTTAACAATAGAAATACTAGAAGTAAATATCATTTTTATTTTTCCCTGCAGCAGATTTTATTTCCTTACACATACTCCTCTTAGATCACAAGAATCAGGAGTGTTTGGAGTGAAATTTTTGTCAAACTTGGACAAAAATATCATGTGATGTGGTCCTGGGTCTTATTCTTGACTCATCAGGTTCTGTACCTGACTCTGTCAAGTCTCACAGAGAGACTCAGGCCGAAGAGAATGTTGAACAAGCATGAAGCTGTGAAAGGCAGAGAGTGCTGGTTTCTGGATCCCTTCTGTTTGGTTAAATAAACCTTCAATTCTGCTTTTCCAGCCTGGCTCTACCTCCTGGGCCCTCATATCCTGCTGACAGCAGGTACCTGAAGACAGATACTTAATGCTTCTCCTTATTAATAGAGCCTATTTTTGAAATAGTCTCCTCCCCTCTTTTTTTGAATTGCCCCAGTTATATTTGGTCGTAACTTATGTGAAGAATTTGTCCATTTTTACACAAATGACACTTTCAGCTTCCACTGTCATGTTCGGTTTCCCAGCGGTCTGCCCTTAGCAATCCCCCAGGACAGGGCTACCCAGGCGCTGCCTGCTCCTGTCCTCTTCCCCCCACTACCCCCGCATCTGAACGTGACCCTCTTTCTGTAAAGCCTTGCAGCGTAGGACTTTATGGAGCGCTCTAAGTACGTTTTATCATTTCCTTCTGGTTATTAAAGAAATCTATGCTCAGAGGAGCTCAAAGGAAAAAAAAAAAAAAAGACATGTAATTCCACTTCCAGGAGAGCGCACTTCAAATTTAGGCAAAGATCTTTGAAGTCTCTTTTGCAATGAAATTTTAGAAAATGTTGGATCCCACTGTACAATGTGTTTCCAATGTCTTCTGCACCGTTACTTTCCTAAACAATGGATGGGTACTGAGTAATAGATGATAGCTGTTCAGTACCTGTGTCTCCCTCTAGTTCCTGTTTCTTAGTTCCCGTTTTCCCTCCTAGTCTCAGAATTGCCACAGTGAGTTGAAATACCAAGGTCTTGCTCGTGTGTGGAAGGCCATCGGCGGACGATCTCACAGGCAAATCTCTGTTGTTTATGTAGAAAGAATGTTTGTGTGTTGTCCACGATTCTCACCTCTGCTGGCCTGGCCGGTTCCTGGCCTGTCTGGATGCCAACCCGCTCCTTCTCTGATTGCTTTTTCTGATTCTCTCTTGTCCCCCACAGTCCATTCTTCACACAACAGAAGCGACCCCCTAAAATGTAGATCCTGCGTCTTCATCCCATGCTTCTTACACCTTATGATTTTCCATCCAAAGAGGAGTCCAGGACCAATGCATCCCTGGCAACCCCCCCTCCACCTTTCCCCCCCTCCAACCAGCCTCACTGCTCTGCTTTCTCTTTTCTCCAGCTGCTGGCCTCAAGCTTGCAGGCCTTGGTGATTGTCCTCCAGGGGGCGCTGGAGGACACAGTGGGACACAATGCTGCTCATTTTGCTGGAAGCCTTCCCGGGGTCTTAAAGGTGGCCTATTCCCTCTTGTCCTTTAGAGTTACACTGTTAAGACAGCCCTCATCATTCTCTACCCCTTCTCTGCTTCAGTGGCACACAGTGCTAGCTGACTGTACCTTTTTAATTGCTTGTCGTCTATGTATCCATCCATCCATCCCTCTACCCATCCATCTATCCATTCACCCAGCCACCCACCCATCCAACCACATATTCTTGAAGTAGTGCCTGGCACGTGGTTGGTCTTAATTAGTATAGATTAGGCATAGGCCTGCCCAAAGGAAAATGCAGAACTTTCTGACCGAACCTCTAAATCTCCCCTGTTCACGACCAATCAGTTTTATTCCTATAATCCCTCTACATTATGCTTTATCCCTTTTATCTTTTTTCTAGTTCGTCTACACTGGGGAAAAGTTGATTTAACCTTCCTCTATTTCCTGTTTTTCATTTTTCTGTCTTAGATCTAAATTTATCCTGCTCTTCTGCTAACAAAAAAGTCCTTACAGTGGTTTTTACGCTCAAATAGATTTTCTTAGAAATTATAAGTCACCATTTAAATGTGATTGTCTTGGGTCCTTTCTATCTGATGGTTGAATAACAGCCTTTCCTAGATATTCCCCCTTGCCCTCTTTATCTGGCGTAACTATCTGCTTTCTTAGAACCAGAACAAATGTGGTCCTAGTTAAGTTTTTCATAAACATCAGCCAAAACCTCTTCTTTGATTCTAATATCTTTCCTCTTCCTTGTCTGCCCAGCCGGATGTCGGCTTTCCTGGTGGCCTGGCACAGCCCCCCATGCCCCCATAATGTTTTCCTACTTCCCCCCCCACTGCCTGCAGCACCTAGAG
>PVIJ01016986.1:0-30984 GCA_004024925.1 Scalopus aquaticus | reverse complement strand
CCGGGGTTGTGGGGTGGGCCTTGTCAGAGGGCAATTCTACCACAGTCCTGGGGGAAGGCAGTGTGAGGTGCAGCCTTCGGCAGGGCTGAGGCCTCTGGGGGAAGGTTAGGGAGTGCCCAGAAGTGGCCATGGATGATCTTTGTACTTCAGCATCCTGGTCAGGAACCTCCTGCCTAGGGTAGGGGGAAGGGTTGGGGACCTTGGGCTTTTCTGTGGGTGTCACCTTGAGTGTGAATCTGGTGGACACCTGAGCGGTAGACACAGGGGAACCACCTTCCTTAGGTTTGCCCCATCCTCTGCCTTTGTTGCTCTTTCTCCAAACCATCTTGGAGTTGGAGGCTGTGGTGGGGATCGGCTCGTTGAACTCGTTGGGCTCCTCCTCATCAGTAAGGGTGATGGGCTTGGAACATGGCATGGGTTTGGAATTGGGCCCTCTGGTGGCCTCCCGTTCTGTTGATGGGAAGAGAGGACAGCCATCGTGGCGGCGGGCACCACTGAGCTTGTCCACAGCCTGGTTGATGACACGCTGCAAGGCAGGGAAGAGGTGGTGCTCTGCCAGGAAGTCGAGGGTACGGTGGGGCTCTCGGAGAGAACAGTAGCCAGGCAGGTTGAAGGACAGTGGCTGGCTCAGCAAGGACTTGATCTCCTTGTTGAACTCGCGCTTGAGGAAAATCAGATCCTGTTCTCCAATCCCTGACTCTGATGCATCAGGTGTGTTCATGCTGGAACCCATCAGGCCTGAGAACCAGGACAGGGGCTGCTCTGAGGTCCACTGGCTGCTAGTCTGGCTACCCAGTGACTCCCCGAACAGGGAGTCCCTCTGGGAGCTGGATAGACCCAGGCCTTTCTGCAGAAAGAGGGGAAATCTCAGAGGTGTCCAGGAGCAGTCAAATCAGGTGTGACCCTGTCCCTCGGCTCTGGACTGGGATCCATTCCACACCCCTCCTGTACCCTGGCCCCAAATCTCACCCCTTTATTCTCCAGTCGCACGAGTCGTTTGAGGTTCTTCTCCATCAGGAGTCTGTTCCTTATGGGTGGCAGTGGGCCTAAACCACAGGCACCCAGGTAGCTGTCCTGGCTATGGGAGCCCAGCCAGCCAGTCATGAAACTGCTGGGAGAGTCAGACATGGAACTGGAACAGGATGGGTAGTTGTTGGGGTGCCCAGTACAGAGGTTGGGCTGTGCACGGTGCCGGCGCACAGTACTAAGGCTGGGCCGAGCACGCCTGTGCTGCCGACCCCTTGGCACCTCCACTGGGTCTTGCACCTCCACCAGAGGCATCCCAGCCTCTGTCTTCATGGTGGCCACTCGCTCAGTTGCCTCCTCCACCACCGTCTGTAGGCTATCCAACACCTGGCCCTCAACAAGGAAATCCAGGAAGCTGCTAAAGGACTGAGGACCCTTTGGCTTTCTGCAATGACTGTAGAGTCCTGAGCTGCCTGTGGGGCCATACGTTGATGGTGGGTGTGGCATGTGGCCAAGCTTGGAGGCGTGCCCCATTTCTGGGAATAATGTCTTCTTAGCTGGCTGCACCTGAGCAAATAGGCATATCGCATTGGGCATAGGGGATCACAGGGGGAGGAGTCCCTGGGGTCCTCCCAGGGCATCAGGAGCTAGGTAGGGAGTGGGCAGCAGAAGAAACTGTATTTTGCAGTCAGGCAGCCCTAGGTTTGGACCCTGGCTCTGCCACCTTCAGGGTATATGACCATGAGCACATACCCATGAGCACATACCATGAGTTATCTTCTTTTTGAGATCCAATATACTCTTCTGCAAAGTGAGGGTCTATCTATTGAGGGTTGCCATGAATACTTCCCTGGCATATATATTTTATGTACACAAGATCTGGCCAAGTCTGAAAGCCCATTCTGCCTTCAGAGTGGGGTATGAAAAGGCAACTACATAACCTACATAACCTTTTTGAGTCCCACTAGGGCTCCTGATATGTCCACAGAGCAGGCCAGCCCTGTCTCCATTGCTGGCCTAAATGACCACCTTGGGTCCTGACCCTTGTGCTCCTGCTGGCTGCCTTCAGTAGATTCCATACTCGCAATCTAGAATCATATTCCACTAAGATCCTCTCTAGCCGCCGGAGGTCAGGGGGCACAGGGAATGAAATTGTAGGTGACTAGCACCCAGCAGGGGTCAGAAAATGGTCAAGGTGATAAAGCCATCACTAAGAGGCCCAGAAAGGACTTCAAAGGAAATAATAAAAATGGGGCTGTGTGACCCGGGGCACCAGAGTTGGTGGGGAACATGTTGGGGGATCTGAGGGTCAGGACTCTGCTGGGCACACATACCCGAGCCACGTAAGTAGTGTGGCCAGCCTCATCATCCGCCAAGTATCCGGAGTGGTGGCGGCAGCTGGTCATGGTGCGGATGGCCAGGCCCGATGCCTGCCACCCCTCTTCAGTTCTGCAACACAGCCACCGCAGTTCTTCTCTGCGGTAGGCAGGGAGATGGAGTGAGGTTCCCCCCTGGTCCCTGAGCAAGCTTTCCTCCTTTCACCCACCCTTGGTCAGTGGTGACTAGGTTCCTAACTCCCGCTTCCCGCACCCCTCAAATTCATGCATCTGCCCTTCCTTTACTTGGAGTCTCCCCCACCTTCACCCCCTCTACCCCGACTGCATCTGGGCACCGCCCGGTCCAGAATCATCAGGGATGGGGTCGTTGCATCCTGCCTTCCACACCTCTACGGCTGAATGTGTGCGACACTCAGACTCTGGGCAGCTCTTGTATCTACCCCTGGCCAGAATCCCACTCACCAGAGACCACGGCTCGCTGGGCGCCAGCCAGTGCGGTCTGCGCCCACTGGAGGTGGCGACACTGTGCTCTGGGGTCGCCCTGCAGGCGACCGGCTTTCTCATTTACATGCAGCATCCTGATTGGCTCTCAACGGAGCCGCACAATAGTGGGGCGGGGACACATTGGCTCCACCCCCGCATCTCCCGACTGCCCTGCCCACATTCTCCCAGGAAGCCGGGTGAGGGACATGTTCATGGTCTTCTCCGCCAGGCTGGAAACCCTTAGGTTGGGGCTGATTCTCCTTCCGCACCTGCCCTGAGGGGAGTTGAAGGGACAAAGCCTATCGTCTGTTTTTGCGCTGTCCTGGGCTTCCTACTCTCTGCTTCTTACCAGGGCTTTCCGCTCGCCCAGTGTGGACAACCTGCAGGATCTGTCTTAAGCCCTTTTTCTCTCTGCAGTCTACCTGAGCTTAGTGGGGTGCCGGCTCTAAGTCATAGACCTAGCTTCAATTCCTAGCTCTGCTGTTTCCCGTGGGTGTGACGCAACCTTTCTGCTTCTCCACTGTAAATAGAGTTGTTGTTTCTCCATTGTAAATAGAGTTGAGTATCCTTCCATATGGGAATATGTAAATTAAATAAAATTTTCATACAGGATATGGGCACCCCAATTAGAAGCTTGTATCATCATTATTTCCTCCTACTTTCCCTCTCTTCCCAGTAACTCCTTCTCATGCAATCTCCCTACCAGGTGTCACCTCCTGGGAATCACCCTACACAAAGACCCACTCCCCCCCAACAGAATTACTGAAAGTCCCATCCTAAATTCGGCCACAGTCTTGTGGTTATTTGTCTACCAGATAGTACACCTTGAGTGTGGAAACTAAGTCGTTCACCCCTTAGCTCTAATATACTTTTTTTTTTAAGATTTATTTTATTTTTGCATACAAGCTGGGGTGCAGGCCAGAGGTGTGGGGCAGTGAGAGTGTTCACCAGAGACAGAGTGGGGAGCAGACCAGGTGGATCTACTTAAATACACTGCTGAGGGGAGTAGTGGGCGAGGCAGGAGAGGTCTGCTGCACTCTGTAGGAATCTCCACAGCCGGGCATTGAACTTGTGCCGCAGCCATCGACAGCTCCACAAGCGCTGTGCTTAACCTGTTGCCCCACCAGGGATGCCCGAGCTCTAAAATTTCTAATACTCAAACTGCTCAAGAAATGTCAGTTCCTCCTTCCAAATCCCTAGGATCTCTGGCTTTTCCAGGATCAGCTTTCCAGTGAAGAATGATGGTTGGTTTAGGTCTGACAATCACAATTGAATACAACAATTTTTAAAAAAGATTTATTTATTTATGCATACAAGCTGGGGTACAGGCTAGAGGCATGGGGCTGTGAGAGGGTTCACCAGAGACAGAGTGAGGAATAGAACAGGCAGATCAACGGAAATACACTGCTGAGGGGTTCAGCGGACAAGGCAGGAGGGGTCTGCCACGCCATGTGGGAATCTTCCTGGCCGGGCATCGAACTCATGTCGCCGCTGCTGACAGCTCCACAGCACAGCACTTAACTGCTGCACCACCAGGGAGGCCCCTGAATACAACAATTTTTATGCCAACACACTGGGGAGGGCTTTTGGAGACCTCTAACTTAAAATACCCCATCAGGTGGGTGTTGTTATTCACAGGCTTGGCTCTGCCCTCTCTGCCCCTAAGAAGCCAGGGTCAAGAGAACAAAGCAGGCCCAGGGACATACCCAGAACTTCATTCAAGGGCAGACCTGGCAGGGTCACCTTGGCAAGACACTTTCCCTGTCTGAGTCTCAGTTTACTCATGTGTAAAACAGAATTACCAATTACTAATCTCATAGGCTAGACATACATACTTTCCTTTGGGAAAATCAAGACAGCTACATCATGATGAAACTCTGGTTGTCAGTCATGGTGACTGTTTAGTCATCTGGAAGTAAAAGTTTTCTTGACCATAGAGAAAAAAATGAAGCCAGAAATGTAAAAGTTGTAGCTTTGCACAGAACTTAAGAGATTGAAACAGCAACTAATGCTTTTTCAAATGACGGCATTATATAAGATTTATTTCATTTTCTTACTGTTTAGAACTTTTACTAATCAAGAAAAAGCCTCCTCTTAGAAAAATCAGCAAAAGACAGATCATTTGTAAAAGAAGAAATATAACTGACTGATGAAAGAATGGGGTCAAGTTCATAGTCACTACTACTATTAAAAAAAAAAAGGAAACATTACAAGAATAACACTGATCCGATCATCTTTATCTTTGGGGTGGGGAGATGATTAGGTATGATTATTTGTTTAGACAAACTACTAGAAGGATACTATCCAGAAAGTTAACAATGGTCACCTCTGGGAAAGATAGGGAGATTTTTTTCCTTCAAATTTATTTTTCTGTATTTTTCATGTAAAATGTTTTTTAAAGATTTATTGATTTAGGGGCCTCCCTGGTGGCGCAGCGGTTAAATGCTGCGCTGTGGAGCTGTCAGCAGCGCGCGCGATGAAGGTTCGACACCTGGCCAGGGAGAATCCCACATGGCGTGGCAGACCTCTCCTGCCTCGCCCGCTGCTCCCCTCAGCAGTGTATTTCTGATCTGCCTGTTCTGCTCCCCACTCTGTCTCTGGTGAACCCTCTCGCCACCCCACGCCTCTGGCCTGTACCCCAGCTTGTATGTATAAATAAATCTTAAAAAAAAAGATTTATTGATTTATTTATACAAGAAGAGCTGGGGTGTAGGCCAGAGGTGTGGGATGGTGAGAGGATTCACCAGAGACAGAGAGGGGAGCAGAATAGGAGGATCTCACTGAAATACACTGCTGTGGAGAGCAGCAGGCAAGACTAGAGGTCTGCTGTGCCATGTGGGTTAGCAACCTGGAGAAGTCGAACTTGTCCTGCAGTGGCTGTCGATAGCTTCATAGTATTGACACTTAACCCTTCGCGCCCACAGGGAGGTCCTCATGTAAATTATTTTTGTAGTCATATGCAAGTTGCAATAAGTAGAGCCTTGTTCTGATTAGAGTAGAGCACACTGAGCCAGGCGTAGCCGGGGTGAGTCCTTGTAGGACCACACCTGAATGGGTAGATGGCGCCAACAAAGGCGAAGTACGGCCGCGCCTGGGCGTGGCTTCGGTTACGTCATGGGGCGGAGCCTGGACTGTACCTCCCACTCCCCTCGGCTCACCCGGCGCTCGTGTGGGCATCCATGGCCCGGCCCCGCGTGCGGCTGGTGGTCACCGCGGACGACTTTGGTTACTGCCCGCGGCGGGATGAAGGCATCGTAGAGGCCTTCCTGGCGGGGGCTGTGACCAGCGTGTCCCTTCTGGTCAATGGCGCAGCAGCGGAGAGCGCTGCAGAGTTGGCTCGCAGGTGAGGAACGGCCCCCTATGGGGTCCGGGCGGGCTCAGGGCGCCATTCTCCTCGCGGCCGCCCGTGCTCTTGCTAGCGTTTCGCCCACAGGCACCAAATCCCCACGGGTCTCCACGCCAACCTGTCCGAGGGCCGCCCTGTCGGCTCGGCCCGCCACGGCGCCTCTTCTCTGCTCAGCCCTGATGGCTTCTTTCTCGGCAAGATGGGATTCCGGGAGGCGGTGGCCGCCGGATGCGTGGATTTGCCCCAGGTGCGGAGGTGCGGCTGCTGAAGGATGCTGGCGATCACCCCCAAAGCACCGCCCCGAGGGTACCATGAAGCCCTGAGGGGCAGGAGCTGGGCGCTGGATGCTTGTCTGTTTCAAACACTGGAGAAGTAAAAAGGACGCCCTTGGAGGGAATCCTCCTCGCTAGCTGGGCTGGACGTTGAAGGTGGCTGAAGTCCTCTACTTCCAGGTTCGGGAAGAACTGGAGGCCCAGCTGAGTCGCTTCCGGGAATTACTGGGCAGGGACCCCACTCACGTGGACGGACACCAGCACGTGCACGTGCTCCCAGGTGGGTGGGTTTGATTAAAATAAAAAGGGCTCTCATTTGGGGGGATGTTGCTCCTGGGCAGGGCGTAGTGCCCTCAGATGGGGTGGGAAATGCCCCAGATGGCGGAACTTGCCCCTCCCTGACTTCGTTGGGCTCTCAGGTGTGTGCCAGGTGTTCGCAGAGGCGCTGCAGGCTTATGGGGTGCGTTTCACGCGGCTGCCTCTGGAGCGCGGGGTGGCGGGCTGCTCGTGGCTGGATACCTCGGCGCGCGTCTTTGCCTGCGCGGTGGAGCGCGATGCTCTGGCTGCGGTTGGCCCCTTCTCCAGACACGGACTAAGGTGAGCTCCCCGCCCCCTCCCCAGCCCAGCTCTCTCCATTTCTCAGCTTGGAAGGGCGAGGCCCTATCTCAGGTGAGTCCTGTCCCGGCCTAGCCCCGCCTCTCAGGTCTTTCTGGTACCTTCTGCTGAAACACCCCCCTCCTCCTTCCACAGGTGGACTGACGCCTTCCTGGGCCTGAGCACGTGCGGCCGGCACATGTCTGCTCAGCGCGTGTCAGGGGCCCTGGCTAGGGCCCTGGAAGGTATACCCGAGGGCCATGTCCTGACCGCTGAACTGATGGCGCACCCGGGCTACCCCAGTGTGCCTCCAGCGGGGGGCTGTGGTGAGGGCCCCGACGACTTTTCCTGCTCTTGGGAGCGGCTGCATGAATTGCGTGTCCTCACCGCACCCACATTCTGGGCCCGTTTTGCCCAGGAAGGCGTGCAACTCTGTGCCCTTGATGACCTGCACTCCAAGAGACCTGGTGATGGGGTTCCTGGTGAAGCCACTTTGGAAACCTTCCTAGAGCCCTCCCACCTATGACCCTGACAGTCAGACAAGCAAACCTTTAGTGCTCATGAGTGGGGGCCAGGGAAGGAGCCCTCGGCACAGCCCAGAACCAGATCCTATAGCGTGTTCTGTGACCTCCCTGGGCAAGTCCGCATGGCTCAGAGAGGTGACGAGAGCTTTGGAAACCCCTTTTGGCTGCAGGATGGGCCTGTAACAGCCCCCTCAGTGCCCTTCACTTTGCAGTGTGAGCACCTTGTTTAGGCATCTTTGGGAGAAATTGCTTATTAATAAAATAACATGTATCTTTTTTAACTTGGATATTTTATAAACTGTGCCCAGAAAATCTTGACAGAGAGAAGAAGGGACAAAAGCTCCTCTTGGGGCTCAATCCAGGTCAGTAGCCTAGCAAAGACACGTAAAACAGGCTTCACATTGTGGTTTTGCTCATGCTTAGGTTTCCTTTATTTTTTTGTGGAGTGGGAGAAGAATGTCTCACTGGGCTACTTTGGGATGTGTAATCTCAATTTTGATTTAAAAAGACATCTTTTTTAAAAGATTTATTTATTTATGCATATAAGCTGGGGTGTAGACCAGAGGTGTGGGGTGGTGAGAGGATTCACCAGAGACAGAGTGGGGAGCAGAACAGGCAGATCGACTGAAGTACATTGCTGAGGGGAGCAGTGGGCGAGGCAGGAGAGGTCTGCTGCCCCATATGGGAATATCCCTGGCCGGGTATTGAACTTGTGCTGCAGTGGCTCTGGACAGCTTCATAGTGCTGCGACTCAACCCGTGCCACCAGGGAGGCCCAACATCTACTTTTCAAAGTAAGCAATCCTTTGTCATAGTAGGGAACAAGTCTGGGGAGTTGATAGGAATACATTTACATTTTTTTCTAGAAGGGGCAGTCTTCTGTAGAAATGGGATCCCAGATTCCTAATTGGACCTGTTATGTGGATACACTATGATTCGGAGCTGTGAGCCTTGGATCAATGAGATTTGGGGTGCAGATGGGGAAGGTAGGGGCAGGGAGTTCTCAAGAGCAGAGTCCTGCTTGCTCCAGAGGATGGAAAGGCAGATGGAACACTACATAGACCTCTTGCCTAATCTGTCTCATATTGTCCTTATGCACCAGGCACACCAGTGTCCCCATTTTACAGACAGGAATGCTAGATGAGACTTTGAACTTTTTCTCTTATTTGTCATGCACTTTACCAGGCTTGGTATCAGTTGCCAAAAGAATTTTCTCCTTACCCAGGCAAACTTGAGGGGAATGCAACTTTCTGAAGGGTTATAGATAGGATCTTGCTCCTTCCTGCCACCCTCCACCCTCCACCACACACACCCCTACCAACTTGATTGTGCCCTTAGCTCTTTTCTCTGACTCCATTTTCCATCCTATCCTTCCCTTGACCTTGATTCTTCCAGCCACAGGCTCTTTCCTCCTACCTTTCACTCATGACTGTCACCTGGATCAGTTTGGTTCCTCCAGTTGCCTTGCCCTTGCCTTCTCACCTTAGCCTATTGGGGTCTGACCACACTCCTGCAGGCTGCTGGCAGAGGTGGCCCAAAGACTGTCTTTTAGCACAGTCACTTCTCTTGAGGGGGATTCTGCTTTCCTGAGGAAAGCAGCTGGCTGTGTGGTTTAGGCTCAGGAGAGGTGATAGGTGTCTGCACAGATGCTAAGTGAAGCTGCAGGAGTGCTTATGTCACCCGAAGAGAGATAAGAAAGATGAGGGTCATGAGCATTTAAGAATGAAGAGGAGAGGGACATGGCCAGACTGGGAAGGTAATCGGATATTGAGGCCCATTTCACAAAGGGAAAGTGGTAAGAAGGCAGAGGGCCACAGGCCCCTTGTGGGGTTGGTCACTGACACCCCACTGGAGGTTTCTTCTGCCAGGCCTGCTTAGACAATGGGATTACTGTTAACTCATTCGTCAGGTCTTATACGGAGGTTGTGTGTTAGTTGTGGGATACAGCAGCCTGCAAACTCAGTGTGATAGTCACATACATAGGGATGGTTGCTGTCATCTGTGCTGCATGGGGGTGTGGGGGAGGAACACATGGCAAAGTGTGGGGCCAAAGCGGGGCTCCTAACCCACCCAGATGGGTCAGGGAGTGCTCTTCAGTGACTTCCCTCCCTGGGCCTCAGTTACGGTGTTTGCATAGTATGGGGTAGCCCTTTCGCCCTGATCCTGAGGCCTACATGGTGCCTCTAGGAATCTTGTCAGTGAGGAAGAACACATTCCATTCTCTCAGGAAACAGCCATTTGCCAGGTATGGGCCTGGCGTATTGAAGTCCCACCTTTATCTCCACTCCCTTGATTGGTGCCACTCCTCCGTGTTGGGTAAGGGAAGCAGGGAGAGGAAAAGCCAGAGCAGAGGGGACAGGAAAAACTTAAAGACCAGCTTTGGCTTTGCCTTTGACCATTCAGGTGGCTGCTCTGTAGGGTGGGGCACAAAGGTGCTGCCAAAGTAGGGGCAGAGCTGAGATGCTGCCAGTCCATGGCCTTGGCAATGTGCAAGTCCTGGGGACTTGCCAGAGGAGCCTCAGGAGGCCAGAAGGTGACAAAAGCCAGGTTAGTCAGCACAGGAATGATGAAGTGGTGCCTGTGGGGTCATCCTGAGATTCAGAGGACTGGGACTTGGCAGATTGACCTGCCAAGAATGACCAAAAGAAATGACCAGCTTCCTGCTTCCTGCTAAAGGACACCCTAAAAAAGGTTCCCTTGGGAGAACTGCAGACCTAATTGACAGGACAGGCATGGTCTTGGCTGGTGTCAGGTTCCCAACAGGGAACTCAGCTGAAATTTTAAAGTGTCACAGCTCTGGCTGGGTCCTGTGCTGAGTGAGTGCTACTGAGAGTGCCTAACTTGGGAAGTGGCTTTTTAAAAAAGATTTATTTATGCATACAAGAGCTGGGGTGTAGGCCAGAGGTGTGATGGGGGTGGTGGTGAGAGGACTCACCAGAGACAGAGTGGGGAGCAAAACAGGTAGAAGTACACTGTTGAGGGGAGCAGCGCGGAGACAGGAGAGGTCTGCTGTGCTGGCGCAAGGGGTTAAGTCTCAGCACTCTGAAGCTATCAGCAGTCACTGCAGCAGTTTGAGCCCTGGCCAAGGAGCTTACCCACATGGGAGGGGGCTTTTTATTTTTGCGCAGAACTGGGGTGTAAGCCAGAGGTATGGGGGGGGGGGTGAGAGGATTCGCCAGAGACAGAGTGGGGAGCAGAATAGGTGTTTTAACTTAAAATACACTGCTAAGGGGAGCAGGGGGTGAGACAAAAGTCTCTTGCATCACATGTGGGTTAGCTCCCTGGCCAGGATTCGAACTCAGGCCATAGTGGTGATAACACTGAGACAACCCCTAGACAACCAGGGAGGCCCAGGAGGTGGCTTTCTGACTGGAATCATTTAGGTCAATGGCCTAATTCCCACTCTCAAGTATACCCTCTACTAGTTTCACAATCTTTTTTTTTTTTTTAAAGATTTATTTATTTATACATACAAGCTGGGGTACAGGCCAGAGGCGTGGGGCGGCGAGAGGGTTCACCAGAGACAGAGCGGGGAGCAGAACAGGCAGATCAGAAATACACTGCTGAGGGGAGCAGCGGGCAAGGCAGGAGAGGTCTGCCGCACTATGTGGGATTCTCCCTGGCTGGGTGTCGAACTCGCATCGCGAGATGTTGACAGCTCCACAGCACAGCGCTCAACCGCTGTGCCACCAGGGAGGCCCTAGTTTCACAATCTTGAGCAAGATAGCCAAACTTCTGAGGTCCTAGTTGCTCCTCTTGGGCTCATAGGAATGATGTGTCTGAACATAGACGAGGCAATCAATCCCCTTCACAGACACCCCAGAGGTCCCTAATGATCTGGACCAACCAACCTTTTCTGTTCCTCTGGGAAGACCAGAACACTGTGTCTACCTCTTACAGAGGAGCAAGCAGGCAGAAGCTGCCAGAGATAAGCTGCCCCAGGACCTGCGCCCTGGTCACCCAGCCCCCACCTACGAGCACAGGTACCTGGCACTGCCCACCCCCCAGTTAAGGAAGAAACCCACACAACCAAACCAGTATCGGAGAGCATTTTTATTAAGGGCAGCAGACCCAGATCGCAGCATCTTAGAAAGCCTATTCTCTGTCATGGGGGGGAAGAGCTGGGAGGACCCGGCACACTTCACTTCTAGAACCTGACAGGGTGAATTCCTGAGTGGGCTCAGGTCAGCGGTGGCTGCTCTCCCCTTCTCCAGTGGACCCAGCTGTTTGGTTGTGGAACAGCCAGGGCTGCCAGCCAGCACACTCAAAGCCTGCCAAGGGCTTGGCCATGCACAGCACTGGCTGCTGAATGGAACAAGCTGCCCAGGTCCGAGAGGGGGATGACCACCTGCTGCCTCAATCTCCAAGGGCCAGGCCTCTGCTGAGAGTCCCTGAGGGGGGCTGCCGGCTTTGAGAAAGCTATCCTCCCGTGGTGAGCAGAGAAGTGAGGGGGTGACAGGCGGGCAGAGCTGTGCTGGTAGAAATATGAAGCAAAGGGACAGTTTCCAAGAATGGCAATATTTCTGGATTCAGAGAAGCAACAAGAACAAATGGTGTCTTATTTGGACAGCTTCTGACAGAATTTGGCATTTTATTACAAATCTGCGTGAGTGAAATGAAGTCCATCATCACCTTTCTGCCAGTGAGACAGATGCGGAAATAAACACTGGTCCGGCGCATTTGCCACCTCTGGCATACCGGAGTCTCCAGAACCTGCCCCTTTCACACCTAGCACTAAAGAAGCTGAGCTCATCAACAGACCACAGGGGCAAGGCACCTGACAACTCAGCGACAGAATGCTACCGACCCTACCCAGCACTTCCCACTTCTGCATTTAAAACCAAGCTCTTACAGATTTTTGAGTCCCAGAAAGATCTCAAATTATAGAACTGAAAACAAAGTTTAAGTCAACTTCTTCCTAGGATCTAGTCCCCCCAAGCCAAGAAGGGTAAGCCACCAGTGACAGAAGTTGGAGTTGGTGACACACGACATTTGGACCATGTTTCCTTGGTGTCAGTGACAGGTATTCTCTACTGTTTCAGGGACAGTCTCACTTGCTTTGAAAAAGACATTAACACTCAAATCCTTACAAGTTCATCTGATGATAAATTCTAAGGTCAATTTTTTATTTCTACAAAAAAAGGCAGTCAAAATAATATAAAACACGTGTAAAGGATATTGAGTGAGCTTCAAATGGAGCCTGACTCCGCAAAGGCTGAGTCCAGAGGGATAGGGAAGCCATCTTGTTCCTGGCCTGGGTGCTCTGAAGGAAGCAGCCAGCAGGGCGCTGGCGACCCCAGACTGGTGCTGGCTATGGCTGGAGTCCCGCCAATTCCAACCCTGAAAAGGGTTACAGTGTGCCGAGGGAGGAAGGGCTGGCCGTGGTGGGGCTGCTTGCATTGAGGAGCTGGAGAGCAAACTCCGTGGCACATTCAGATGGAGCTCGGTGACAGGTGAGCGTGGAATTTCAAATGGACATTCTGGCTTTCACGTTGTCTGCAATGACCACATCTTCTAAAAGGGCTGCAGGAAGAACGCCAACCTACAGCTGCAGGAGCTTCTCTGGGAGACATTCCTCACACAAGTGCACAGCATCCTCTGGCTGAAAGGCCCTTCCCTGGGGTCACCACCAACCTGATGTTGCAGGGTTTCCCCAAACAGGCTGAGCAAGCCTGGAGTTCAATCACACAGACATCGGGATTTGCCTATTTAATCAGTGTTGTAGGAACATTTGCCAGATTTTTACGTAAGAGGTGGGCCTCCCTTTTTCTGGAGGGTGAGGGTGGTGGTGGTTGTGGTGATTTGCTTGTTTTAAAATTTTTTCAGAGGAGTCATTTTATGGATGTTGTAAACTCCAGTCAAAAACTGGAGACCATGAACTCACTCCCACCCAGCAGCGCTACAAGGAGAAGAGAAGCCACCAGACACCCCGGTGCCATCTCTTTTCCTCTGCAAGGAGACCAGGTCTGGGTCTGCGGAAGTGAACGAGGAAAAATAAACTGGATGTGAGAAAGTGGGTGCTGCGAGGGAAGGAGGAGAATCACATTTTGTTGAACATTAAGGACTAAATGTAAATCGAAGATTTTGGATAAATTTGGACAAGAAAAGAAACACCATTCTTTTAAAGTAGATTGAAGCAGTGATTTTTAAAACAAAGAAAGCAGAACTAGAACATCTTAAATTTTTAATCCTTTCTTTACAGGTTACCTAGACCACTTTTGATTAAGAAAACTGTAGAAAGTTAGTAACTGCCACAAGCGAACGCCAGGCGGTGGCACATGTCAATTTTCCACAGAGTCCTGCTTTGCGGGATGTCTGAATGCACTGCTTGGGGTCTCTGCTCACACTTGCTGGAATCAATCATGGCAGATTTTAGTCCACAGGTCGCTTTTCCCCATATTTCTTTGTAAATTCTTCAGCGTTCTTACAGAATTTTTTACGGTCCTTAGAGTATTCTTCAGCTAGATCAGCCCGAAGGGGGTGTTCGGGCTGGGGATCATTCACCAGTGCTATGAGGGACTGGATTACTGCCAAGAAAAGGACAAGACATTGCTGGTTAGAACAGTTTCAGGAAAGGGCCTGGGTGAGAAATGCAACTCAGACTTTAACACTGACTGACATCAGTTTGCATTTAAGACAAAAGTATCCTCCCATTAATCTAAAATTCTGGCCACTAGCACTCAACCCATCTTTCATCTATATATTAGGTGGAAGTGACAGACTACAAACGGCCAACACTAAAACATTTAATTGTTCAGACTGATTCCTCATCTACCCCCACCCCAAGCCTTTAGGAACCGAACCTCCCCCCAATACCCCTCTAAGGCAGTCAGTTCAGGGTAGTTTCAATAATGAGTATGAAAACAAAGGGTACCTCATGAATGTGTAACTTGGTAAATGCATAATGAGCTCCTTCTGGAAGACTCCTAGGAGCTCCTAAATGAGCCCAAGACAGGTACATTTGTCAACCCTGTCTAACCCCCAGCAGTATTATACTGTCAATTCCAAAGGCAAAAGTCACATTGACAGCCTGGGGTAGGTTTCACAATGCTCCAGAAAAAGTGCAGTAAGTCCCAGGTATAGAAGATATAGGTGAAGGTCCACAAACCCCAAGGCATCTCGGAGGTGGGACATGGATAGCCACCACACCTTTTTACATACTTGCCCTTACTTACCCCTAACATGACCAGCACCTCTAGAGTGCTCATTGCTCTGTTCCTAGCAAAGAGGCATTTCTCCTCTGGACTGCCAACAGATGGGGAGGGGGTAGGCGGGCATGCTTTTCACCCCAGCAATGCAAGGAATGGATGAAAATGCTAATGCTGGCTAACTCACACAAAGGTACAACCAGGCAGTAACACCATGCTGAGGGAGGGGGACAGCACGTAGCTGTGTCATTGAAAGACCAAGTGCCCCCACCTCTGCTTATTTATTCTATCAGGTGAGATGGGGCGATCAAGGTTTCTGTGACCATGGTGGGGGTGAGGCAGAGAGTAAAGGTGAGGTGGAGTGGCACATGCGGAGAAGATGGGGTCCAGGTTGAGTAAGCAGGAAGGGTGGCTGAGCAAGGAGGGGAACTGTGAAAAGCAAACAAGGCTGGAAAACCTCGAAGCATCTCTTCAGGCCAGGCTATCTCTAATTCAATCTCTAGGCCAAACCTCGGGGACAGACATGATCACCTCTGCAGGGGCAAACATATGACCTACTTTTACATACCCCCTGCCCTCTCTCTAAGAGGAAACAGGCCTTGTATGTATATTTTTATCTCTATTTCAAAATTTATTCCTTCCAAAATTCTACCCAGCTGAGTAAAAATGATGATAAAGCTATTTTATTCCCCCTTCCCCAGCTTCACCTACTGGTAATCCACTGTTTGACATACTTCGATACCTATCCTAAATGATAGTTTACTTGATGTTTTCTTAAGTCTCACTTTTTAATATACTTTTTTTTTTAAGATTTATTTATACATACAAGCTGGGGTACAGGCCAGAGGCATGGGGTGGCGAGAGGGTTCACCAGAGACAGAGCGGGGAGCAGAACAGGCAGATCAGAAATACACTGCTGAGGGGAGCAGCGGGCAAGGCAGGAGAGGTCTGCCGCACCATGTGGGATTCTCCCTGGCCAGGCGTCGAACTCGCATCACTGCTGCCGACAGCTCCACAGCCCAGCGCTTAACCGCTGCGCCACCAGGGAGGCCCCTCACTTTTTAATATACTTTTGAAAGGAAAGGAAATGTAACTCAAATGGAAAATCATTTCTGTTTGCCATAAACAGAAGGCAAGCATTAAAGAAATTAAAATAAGCACTGAAGATTTCCTCCAGTCTAGCCAAGGAAAGTGACCACATTCTTTCAAATAGTACCTTTCATAGCTTCTCTAAACACTGCTCTAAGGTCATAGCTGTGGTTAATTTTGGCGAACTCCAAGATTTTCTGCCCCACACTCAGATATGGCACTGCTTCATTTCCCTTTGCTGTTCTTAACTTGGGGTTTGGAATTCTGAATCACATTCACCTTATAGTGTTAAATTGGTTTTCTTTTTCCACTATTAGAAATGGTTCTATAGCAAAAGCACTGCTTTGTTACTGTTGTAGGAACCACACAGGGTTAATGGTCGGTTGATGATTTTGTGGAGGACCCTGAAGAGTTTTCATGTTTTCTTGCTATGTTATGAATACTCAGGTCATTGTTTCTCACTATGATCATCTTAACACCTATATATATATATATTTTTTTTTTATTAAAGATTTTTATTTTTTTATTTATACATACAAGTTGGGGCACAGGCAAGAGGCATGGAGAGGTGAGAGGGTTCACCAGAGACAGAGTGGGTAGCAGAACAGGCAGATCAGAAATACACTGCTGAGGGGAGCAGCGGGCGAGGCAGAAGAGGTCTGCCGCACCATGTGGGATTCTCCCCGGCCGGGCATCGAACTCACATCGCCTCTGCCGAAAGCTCCACAGCGCAGCACTTAACCGCTGCGCCACCAGGGAGGCCCTTAACACCTATATTAAGACTTGTATTTCAAAAGATACCAACTTTGCAGGTTTTCTATTTGTCTATTTAATTTTTTCTGAGAATTTGCTTTGACTTTTTTTTTTAAAAAGATTTATTTTATTTATGCATACAAACTGGGGTGCAGGCCAGAGGTGTGGGGCGGTGAGAGGACTCACCAGAAACAGAGTGAGGAGCAGAACAGGCACATAGACTGAAATACACTGCTGAGGGGAGCAGTGGGCAGGCGAGACAGGAGAGGTCTGCCACACCATGTGGGAAGCTCCCTGGTCAGGTATCAAACTCACACTGCAGTGGCTCTGGATAGCTTCACAGTGCTGCACCCGTTGCACCAACAGGGAAGCCCTGCTTTGACTTCTTTGATTAAGTCTAAATATTTTCAAATTTATTTAGTGATTCTGATGAGTATTTCATCTTCCTCTGCTCTCTGGGTGCATATCTGGTTCCTCAGCTAAGCTCTAATAAAATTCAGCTGAGCTTAGCTTGTTTTGATAGTAAGAACAGCGATAGCTATAACTGCTTTTTCAAAGCACACCCTTGGTCCCCACCCCATCATTCTTCATATAGAGAATAGCACTCATATTTCAAAAACAGTATAGCCCCAGTTTCTTGATCTTTTCTTGAACCAAAATGCTCCTCAGCATTTTTTCTTCCAAGAAGGACAATGAAAATTTACTTATCACTTTCACTGGTTTATGATCAGAGAATAAAGCCTATAACATTTCTTTATTTTTATTTTACTGAGAGTTTCATTGTAACAGAGGATATAAATAACATGTGTAAACCCTCCCCCGACCCCACCGATGTATTGGAGATCCAGGGGGCTCCATTCTCAGTTAAATGAGTGGATGGTCCCTACCCTCATCCCTGATGGTGGGCAAGACAGCAGCAGTCTATGGAATGTGCTTAAGTTTATTAATCTTATCTTGTTTACTGTATTGCTTGAGTCCTTGTAAATTTTATCTATTTGATTTACTGTAGGATTAAGGGGGGACGACGACATTCAATTTATGAATTGTTTTATTTCAGATTTTTCTATGTAATTTTGTTGCTATATTATTTATTACATATAGTCAGTATTATGCTGGCTTTATTACTGATTGTATTTCATTTGGCAAACTTCACTTAGCCATGAAACTAAGGCCTAGTGTATCACCTGTCGCTAAGATAAACTACTATAACCAGATATAAACAAAAATTTATTTTTACATTCTTCTGGTTATTACTGCCAACTCCTCTATTTTTCTGTTTGTTGATTTTTCTCATATTTTTGCTATTTTTATATTTAATACCATTTTACTTTTTAAAAATTGAGCATTATATAACTCACATAACCAAAAACAAAAGTGTATGAAGTTGTTTTTAGTATAATCACAAAGTTGCATGACACCACCACTATGTAACTCCAGAACATTTTCATCACCCTAAAGAGAAAACTCACTGTCACTAGTAGTCACTTCTTGTTCACCCTCCTCCCAGCTTCTGACAAACACTAGTCTACTGTCAGTCTCTATAAATTTGCCGATTTCATATATCGGATATTTCACAAACAGTTGATTCTTGTTATTTGCAGTAGCATATGCTAACTAAAGATGTCACAAACACTGAATGATCAACACCGAGCCACGAGTGACTCAGGAATGCCAGCTATAGAATCACCCAGATGAGTCCAGTCAATCTACAGAATGAGAAATCATAAAGTGCTACTTTAAGCCACTAGGTTTTGAAGTGGTCTGTACCACAGAAATTAGACAACAGAAAAACGGGAACTTGGCATCAAATGCCAGACACAACAGTTCTGAAGTATGTGAAGGTGAGATCGAGGTCAAGCAGGGAGGAATCTACAGAATGATTTTCTAGAAAGAAACTCTAAGTGTCTCAAATCACAAAGTAGTAATTCTGCCCATCAATCATAGCACATACACACACAAAAAATCCAAAAATCCAAGTCAAGTTTATTTTATAGAAGAATGAAAAGTTTCTCAGGTTATCTTGACTATCATGGGAAGGGGAGGAGGAGGAGCAGCTACAACCTGAAAAAGCACAGGTTTTCTGATTTTACACCTAGATCTGAAAGCTGATACCATGAATGATATGGACATAGCCCCCGTAAGCAGCCAGTTTCTATAAGATGTAGCAGTTTCAGGGACTCCCTGGTGGCGCAGGGATTAAAGTCTCAGTGCTATCAAGCTGTCACCAATCACTGCGGCATCAGTTCAAGCCCCAGCCAGGGAGCTGACCCACATGGCATGGCAGACCTGTGCTGTCTCACCCGCTGCTCCCCTCAGCAGTGTATTTCAGTAGATCTGCCTGTTCTGCTCCCCACTCTGTTTCTGGTGAATCCTCTCACCCCCTGCACCTCTGGTCTACACCCTAGTTCTTGTATGCATAAATAAATCTTAAAAAAAAAAAAAAAAAGCAACAGTTTTACTTGTATTATTCCAAGCAAGTCTACCACTGGTCTCCAATTCCTTAGTTCTCAGGTAATGCAGAAGACCTAACTAACTCTTTGGGGGGTTGAGCAACTTGAGATGCAGGGCCTCAGAGTGAGGAGAGGCTGAAAGGACTGCCTCTTCCCAAGCATGGTGTTTAATACACATGAATTGGCAAGGGTAACAGTAGTTGTGTTTGGGGTTGATGTTCCTGAACAAATGTAGCTACAGGCTTCCAACAAAGAGTGAGGAATTACTTTATCAAGTTTTTGGTTTTTTTTTTAAGGTTTTTTTTTTAAATTCATGCATACATGAATTGGGATGTAGGCCAAGGTGTGGGGTGGTGAGAGGATTCACCAGAGACAGAATGGGAGCAGAACAGGCAGATCGACTGAGGGGAGCAGAAGGCAAGGCAGGAGAGGTCTGCTATGCCATGTGGGAACCTCCCTGGTGGGGGATCGAACTCGTGCTGCAGTGGCTGCGGATAGCTTCATAGGCTGAGACTTGGCCTGCTGCACCACCAGGGAGGCCCATTTTACCAAGTTTTTATAAACATGAAGTGATATCAACAAGTTCCCAGACCACTGGAGAGCTTTCTGTTCTCACTCAACATTCAGTACCCACACACTCCTTTCTACTGCTAGTTGTGGAAGTCTGATGGATGCCTTTCAAATAAGTGAGGCTCAACTTGCCTGCAAGACTCTCAACCCCATCCTTCAGGGGTCCCCCTGAAAAATGACTATCTGAAAAGCTACCTGCAGCCTCTCAAATTCCAGCACCACCTACCCTTTTTAATTGTAAAAAGACCTTAAAAGAAAAGAACCAAAAATATGAGAAAATCCTGGAATTAATAAAAACTAGGGCCTCCCTGGTGGTGCAATGGGTTAAGCTCAGCATTGTGGGGCTACCTGGGACCACTGCAGCATGAGTTTGATCCCCGGCCAGGGAGATTCCTACATGGCGCAGAAGACCTCTCCTGCCTCACGGGCTGCTCCCCTCAGCAGTGTACTTCAGTCAATCCGCCTGTTCTGCTCCCCGCTTTGTCTCTGGTGAATCCCCTCACCACCCTACATTTCTGGCCTACACCCCAGCTTGTATGAATAAAGAAATAAATCTTAAAAAAAAAAAAAACAACCAAAAAAACCAACTAGACACTACCCAATTACTTCCTCAGGACAAGCAGGAGGCCAAGCACAATAGTGAATCAAGTACATTTCAAACAAACAAAACTGAACATGGGTACGTTCACTCAAGAGATATCTGGACCACACGGACACACAGCCCACATCTGTTCCAGAGAGTTCCAGGCCCACTAAATCCAACTATGTGCTTTCATCTGACTGTGCCCTTCCCCTGACACCACTCACTCTGAGTCACTGGCATTCTACTGTTTGCCAGATGTCTTTGGCTCTTGCCCCTCCTTTATCCTGGAAAGTCCCTTTCAACCTCCTTTCCTTAAATCTGGGTTCGCATGCTGAAGGCTGTGTAAGACTACTCTAAACAATGTTTCCTGTCCACCTCTTTAAGCAGTCCCAGAATCCTTCAAGAAAACTTCCACGGATGGTACCCATGCCTTCGCTGCAGGCAGTACATGGCTGAGATGTTCTGTCTACATATGTCCAATGGGTTGTGAGACCACAGGAAGGGCCTCCTATACAGGTCATTTTAAGTAAGATGTGCGCTGGCCAAGAGAACTGGTACGGTCTCGGCAGCACTACTGCAATACACTCGAGCTGGCAAGATAAGGTTTCTCTGGCCCCACAGCAGCATCTTCAGAAGAGGAAAAAACAAAGAACATACTTCACCTTGGTCAGTTTTGGTTGCTGGCTTCCAGTTTTCAGCACTAATTACTGGCAGACAGACCTGCCCCTTTTCATCGATGTTCGGGTGATAGATCTTTGTTTTAAATGTGATCTTCGGTGGTTTGAATGGGTACTCTGCTGGAAAGTTGATTTCAATTCTGAAGGCTCCCTTATCATATGGAGGGTTGTCCTGGAGGGAAAGAAAAGAGATCAAAATGAACACACTATAGTTCATCAACCTGTTGAGATAGGAATGTTCTAACAGTTTGCTTGCAAAATTCATTTATTTTGGGCCTCCCTGATGGTACAAGGGGTTAAGTCTCAGCACTATAAAGCTATCAGCAGTCACTGTAGCATGAGTTTGATCCTTGGCCAGGGGGCTAACCCCTATGGCACAGCAGACCTCTCCTGTCATGCCCGCTGCTCCCCTCAGCAGTGTATTTAAGTAGATCTGCCTGTTGTGCTTCCCACTCTGTCTCTAGTGAATCCCCTCACTCCCTGCACCTCTGGCCCACACCCCAGTTCTTGTATGCATAAATAAATAAAAAAATGTTTAATAAAAAGTGTTTTGATTTAAAATATTTATTATTTAATAAACAATGTGGTTAAGAAAAAAAAGTAATTTCTGTACTACTTTTGTGTTAGATTCTACATTTTCCTCTATTTGCTTCTAGTAAGTATACACATGCACAGATGTGACCTATGTTTATTATGCTTATCTGTGTCAAGCACTTATTTTAGGCTGCGTGTTTTTGTTTCATTTCCAATTCATCCCCCCGAAAGCAACCCTCAGAAGGTAAGAACATCACCCATTTTCCAGAAAAATGACAAGTGAGGTTGAGGTTGAGTGATAGGCCTAACACCCCTAAGCTTGAAGTTTTTCTTCTATAACACAACCCACTGTGTGTGCAAGTATCCATTTGGACTCACCCAGGGGTGAGGCGAACTGATGCATATGTGCTGGTGGTGCTCATGCTGCCTGCTAAACTGTGCATACTAACCTGTCCTTTGTTGTGGATGTACAAGGCCCCTTTCAAGTTAGATAAGAACAGGACACATGATGGCCCTGGGCAATGGGTATACATCAGAGGTTATGACTGGGAAAGCCTGGGGGGCCATTGACTGATGTACTTTGTGTCCTAGGGACTGATCAGTGAATGCCTTGTTAATAAGACTGGAGCCACTGGTGGGGGTCAGGAGTTTATCAGTGGACTCATCCTCCCTAAAGCTCTAAATCCAGTGTTCTGTTTGACCCACCCTTTTCTTTTAATAAAAAGGCCAGGATCTTGCTCTTGAGTAGCATCCTGCATCCCACAGCCTGCTCCATAACTCGTTTCTTTTCTTTATCAGTGTGGTATTGCTAAGGCAACACTTTGTCTCTATCTGAGAAGTCTTGTGTCCTCTGCTGGCACCCAATAAGCTGTTGCTTGCTATGTTAGCTTGCAAGTAGTGTAAAAATCTCAGATCCATTGACCCCCCCAACCTCCCAAGACACAAAGTCACTCTGAGACAACTCGTGTCCACCTGTGCACCAAATTACTCACTTGTCCTCCTAATCCTGCGGTCAAATTTTACCTTTCCTTCCTAAGGCAGTGCTTCAAGAATCCCAAAACTCTGCTCCACCCCATATCCTCCCCTTCTTGAGTGAAGCTTCCAAGTCCTTTAACCATCCCACAGAACGCAGAGTTTTGTGTCACCACTTCCTCTGTGATACAGTGAGGATACCACACAGCTAGCTCACTGACAGCCACCAAGGAAGTCAGGCCAATCCTCCCAGCTCCCTGACTCAGCCTGCTGCAGCACGGCATTCCGCCATGGTATGACACTACACTGTAAGCAGGAATCATGGGTGACTTGATTTAAACATACAGTCCCTTTTTCACTCCAAGTGTCAGATGAACTGAAGACTCTTATGCATCAGCTACCACTTCCATTCAGCTTGGCAGCAGCCCTTTGCCCACAGCTAATCCTTTTCCACCCAGCAAGTTAACAAAATTCAATCTTTGCTACTATAAGGATACCAAGTCCAGACCTGCCTTGTTGGCTTTGGGTCCCCACAGTTCGGTCATTATGTTCAAGGGGGAACAAGGGAAGATGGCTAGTGTCTATACCATCAAGCTTTCAGGGTCCACTCTAGAACTTTATCAAAACATGAGACTAGGGCCTCCCTGGTGGCGCAGTGGTTAGGTGCTGCACTGTGGAGCTGTCGGCAGTGGTGACATGAGTTCGATGCCCAGCTGGGGAGATTCCCACATGGCATGGCAGACCTCTCCTGCCTCGCCCGCTGCTCCCCTCAGCAGCAGTTTCCGTCCATCTGCCTGTTCTGCTCCCCACTCTGTCTCTGGTGAACCTCTTGCCGCCTCACGCCTCTGGTCTGACCCCAGCTTGTATGCACAAATTAATACATCTTATAAAACAAAAACCAAAAACTTGAGACAAGCTCATGGGACTGCTGAACAGACAGTATGGTCTTCTAAACTCTTTGTAAATTGTCAAGTACTTATTCTTTTGTTAGTCCACAGCACCATGTGAGTAGAGCCACACTCAATGGTTATGTGATCATGGATTCCATGAAGACAAACACTATTGCATCTTTTGCCTGCAAAGTCTGTGCCCCATCAACGTGGGGGTATGCTTTCTCCTAAAACCAACCAACCAACCCCAGTGTATTCTAAGGTCTACAGCAAAATTATCTTATATAATGCTCCACATCAGAAAACCAGTAAAATTTCATTTAATGAATTGTATTTTTGCTTCAATGGAGGCTGAGGGAGATTGGCCAGAGGTATCTATCTTTTCATAGGGAGGAGAGAAGAGCTCAGGTTAACAGAGGAATCCTTAAGTAGAGGTAAGTCAAGAAAGAACAAACTGGGGCCTCCCTGGTGGAAAAGTCTCAGAGCTATCAAGCTATCACCAGCCACTGTGGCCTGAGTTAGATCTCTGGCCAGGGAGTTAACCCACACGACACAGCAGACCTCTCGTCTCGCCCGCTGTTCTCTCTAGCAGTTTATTTCAGTCAGTCCGCCTGTTCTGTTCCCCACTCTGTCTCTGGTGACTCCTCTCACCCCTGACACCTCTGGCCTACACCCCTGTTCTCGTATGCATAAATAAATAAAATAAATCTTAAAAAAAAAAAAAGAACAAACTGTTTTCTAAAACCCAGTCTTTAGGGCCTCCCTGGTGGCACAACGGGTTACGTCTTGGCATTATGAAGCTGTCCGCAGCCACTGCAGCCTAAGTTGGATCCCCAGCCAGGGAGCTTCCCACATGGTGCAGCAAACCTCTCCTGTCTCGCCCACTGCTCCCCTCAGCAGTGTATTTCGGTAGATCCGCCTGTTCTGCTCCCCACTCTGTCTCTGGTGAGTCCTCTCACCACCCCACACCTCTGACCTACAGTTTTTGTATGCATAAATAAATCTTTTTTTTTTAAAGATTTATTTCTTTTATGCATACAAGCTGGGGTACAGGCCAGAGGAGTGGGGTGGCGAGAGGGTTCACCAGAGACAGTGGGGAGCAGAACAGGCAGATCAGAAACACACTGCTGAGGGGAGCAGCGGGCGAGGCAGGAGAGGTCTGCCGCACTATGTGGGATTCTCCCTGGCTGGGCGTCGAACTCGCATCGCTGCTGCCAACAGCTCCATAGCGCAGCGCTCAACCGCTGCGCCACCAGGGAGGCCCCATAAATAAATCTTAAAAAAAAAAATAAAACCCAGTCTTTATCATTACCAAAATAACATTATTTACTAGCAGAGAAATCAAAAATTTTTGTAGAAAATTTGGGGTATGGGCAGGTACAGAAAAAAAAAAAAAAACAACACAATGCCCTAGTTACTTCCCTGACAGAGAAGGAGGGTCAGCCTCCCAGCACTCCTGCCACCTGTTACCCAGGTGAATATGCATGTGCGCACACCCCCCAACCTGCTGGGGATCTGTGCACAGCACCGTAAAGACCCTCATTCACCTCGTAGTTTGTTGCTGACACTGCCCTCATCACCCATGCCCCCTGATCTCCTAGATCCTTGTAATGGCTGCAGTTTTTATCCTACTATCTGGATGTACCACTCTTACTACTCCCCCACAGCAAGTCAACAACCCTGTTTCATTTGTAAAGACATGTTTGTAGTATCTGGAAGGTCTGGCTGCATCAAAGGGTTTTTTATTAAAAAACAAAATCAAAGCTAGGAGGTATTCCCAAGCTATCACTGGCCAGTGCCCCTACTTGTTGCAGAAAGATCGGTGGCAAGGCTTTAGGCAAGAGAAAGGAGATGGAAGCAGCACCCACTGGGAAGCCACAAGATCAATCATGACATTTTCAAAGAAAGAAGTCTGGGCTTATCTAAGACAGTGGGAAGTGCTATTCTGGGGGGATTCCTTACAGCTTTCAGATTCCTTGTCTACATTAGTCCAGGAGATGCCTAAGAACAGAGACCCAAGGCATCCTCAGAATCAGGATTTAAAGGTTGCTTAACTGAATTGCAGAATTATCAGACTCTCTTATTGACTTTGTGTCCCAAACATCAGTGTTTAGAACACAATGACTGCAAAACCCAGACCAGCCTGGAGCTTGTTAGACAGAAGAGTAAACATTTCCACATCTCTGGATATCCTAATCACCAGTCCCAGCTTATGATAGCTAGTAAAGTAGGAGATGTGAGAACCTCATGGCCAATATAGGAAGGAAGAGATTCAATTCCAGGTCACTCACACAGAAACAGAACTACTACTTATTAGGAAAGAAAAACTGATGCTGTTACTGCTTTTAAAAATGGAAGATGGGCCTCCCCGGTGGCACAGTCCGCAGCGGCGACGCGAGTTCAGTTCGAAGCCCAGCCAGGGAGAATCCCACATGGTACGGCAGACCTCTCCTGCCTCGCCCGCTGCTCCCCTCAGCAGTGTATTTCTGATCTGCCTGTTCTGCTCCCCACTCTTTCTCTGGTGAACCCTCTTGCCGCCCCACGCCTCTGGCCTGTACCCCAGCTTGTATGCACAAATAAAATCTTAAAAAAATAAATAAAAATAAAAATGAAAGCTAACGACAAGTGAATAATTTTTTAAAAATTTAATAATCTAACTTATAAATGCATTACAAACTGCATTTTGGGTTGATTTTGTGGCTTTTAGAGTGGGTGTTGCTTCTATCTCCTCACAACTCTCTTCTACATTACTGAATCTTGAAAAAGCTATGCTAAGGAAAGAAGCCAAACACAAAAAGTCACATATTGAATGAATTCCTTTATATGAAATATACAGAACAGCTAAATATACAGAGACAAAGTAGATCTATGGTTGCCTAGATTTGGAGGATGGGGTGATGACCAGAAAGTTGGTTTCTTTGGGGGGTAAGAAAAATGTTCTAAAATTGCGGTAGAGAGTCATACAACTTTGTGAAGATATTAAAAGCCACTGAACTGTACACTTTAAATGGATGAAATGCATATAAAACTATATAAAACTCAATAAAACTATATAAAAAACAAAGTTTAATTCAGGAACACTGGTTCTCAATTGAGGGCAGTGTGGTCCCACCTGGAGAAGTTTAGAAATCCCTGGGTGTGTCCTTAGGTAGTCTCAATGACAGGGTGGCTACTAGCATTCTAGTGGACAATAAAGAGTGACAATCACAAATAATCCACATGCACACACCAAATGCAGTTTGCAGTGCAATTCCTCTCAGAAATACTGCTCTAGAATAGCTTAAATAATGATAATAATAGTAAAAGAATACTCCTCTGTGAGAACAACAAATTCAATTTCTAAGGTGTAGGGTGTCTACTAAATGTAATACACAGTGTTAGGGACAGGCAGTCATAAAGAATCAGATAAAGGCCTCTGGTCAACTGCTCAAGCCAGAACTCACTGAGACAGACATTCATACAAGTTATAAAGCAAAAGTCACATCATGCGGAGTATTCAAATAGAGAAGGCACAATGGTGTTTGCATGGTGGACCACAGAAGCCCCTGACATGCTGTTCAGTTGTTAACACTGGTCAACATTGAGATCGTTACTGACTTAAAAAGGCCCTAATCTGTAGTATCTTGGTGTGCTGAACATGAATACAACCCTGAAAATTTTTTATTAGCTCTCATTTTGAAGATATTTCATATAATTCATTTTATATGTTTCACCGTGTAAATTTATCCAGTAGGAATGCAACATCCTAAATCAGCCTAGAATGATGTAATATTGCATTGCACTGCATAATACCATCATACACACATCATTCAGAGTTGATTGCATCATCAAGACTCCAACAATGGAAACTTCTAGAAGATGTCACAATTACTTTATATCGAAAGCGCCACCAGCAGCTGGAGCCTTTCTTCATAAAGGAAAGTACTCTGGTATTCTGTTTCGATATTGAGGGCCTCATGAATGCCTTAGAAACAACTTATGACCACAAGAATGGAGACTATTTCTAGACTCTTTGAAACTGAGTCTTAAGGCTGTGCTTTTGCACAATGGAAACTGTCTTCCATTTATTCCAGTAGCGCATGCTATCCACATGAAAGGGATATATGATAATTTAAAGCAGCTACTGAATTCCATTGAGTATAACAAGTACAAATGGCATGTCTGTGGTGATTTGAAGCTAGTTGCCCTTTTAATGGGACTGCAGCAGGGATATACAAAATACATGTATTTCTTATGTGAGTGGGATAGCCAAGCAAGGAAACTGTACTACTTGTGGAAGGAATGGACTCGCAGACAAAATGTAGCAGTTGAAGAGAAGAATATCTAGCACCCAGCTCTGGTCGAGGCTCGCAAAATCCTGCTACCACCCTTTCACATCAAACTAGGTTTGATGAAGAATTTCGCGAAAACCATGGACCGGACCTCGCCAGCTTTCTGATACCTGCACGGAAAATTTCCTCGACTCAGCAAAGATTAAAGAGGGAGTTTTTGTGGGTTCTCAGATTCGAGAACTCTTCAAAGATGACTGGTTCAACAACTTGCTGCAGGGAGATATGAAACAAGCATGGAATGCTTGTTGCCTAGTGTCTACGAACTTTCTTGGGAATGTTAGGGCAGAAAACTACAAGGAACTAGTAGAAGACATGCTGATGCAGTACAGAAACTTGGCTGCAATAGGTCTCTAAAGATCCACTTCCTTCATTCCCATCTGGATTTCTTCCCTGAAAACTGTGGTATGGTTAGTGATGAACCATGGTGAATGTTTTCATCAAGATATCGTATCGATGGAACAAAGATACCAGGGAAAATGGTCCACTACAATGTTGGCTGACTACTGCTGGACACTCCCCAGAGATGCTCCTGAACAGCTGTACAAGAGACAAGCGAATAAATCTAAAAAGTAGTCTATGACTTGATTTTTCACAGGTATTAACCATAGGCCTATCACTACTGGCATGCATTTCGTGATGTAGACATCAATTTATTCCAGATTCCAAAAAAAAAAACAAAACAAAACTAGAGCCGGAATTAGAATCTGACTGTCATATTCGTGTTGAGCACATACAAGTTGGTAGGAAATGACTAATTTTATTTCAGTAACATGACTTTTGTAAAAATTTGTTGACCAGTGTAATCAATCTCCTTATTTCTTTGCTAGCAAAATCACAGCTTTGTTTGCATACGTATTGCTAGCTCACTGTGGCCCAGGGGAAATCTTGACAGGTCAAAATCTATATTGTCTAATACTGTAGCCACCAGCCACAACTAACTGTTGTGTATTTTACATGTGCTATGTGTTAAATACCAACAGCTATCTGGAGACTTTGCACACACACACACACTATATATATATATATATATTCCATTAATATTTTTATTGATTACATGTGACATCTACAATAATGGCACTGAATATTTTTTATATATTGTGTTAAATAAGATATTTGTCAAAATGAATTATACCTTGAGGAAAAAAAAAACTCAATGTGACTACTGAAAAATTAGAAAGTGCAACTGAGGTTCACAGTATACTCCCATTACAGTAATTCCCATATGGTGGTCAGTCACAGACATGGATGGGGGATGGCCATGTGTCCTAACTAGATATGAGATGTGAGAGGTCTGTGTGTTTGGGAGTGAGGGGTAGCTCCTGCAATGGGTATCTTTGCTCTTAGTTACACCAAACTGCACATATAAAATTGCACCACACACACACACACACACACACACACACACACACACACACCCTGAAGAAATAAAAATAACAGTGGTAAGTTGTAACACTGAAAGTTTCCTGGCTGTGATACAGTGCGAGAGTCATGCAATGGGTGAAGGATTTTATTGGCATCTCTTTATTATTTCTTACAATTGTATGAAAATCTGTAATCATCTCAAAATAAAAAGGAGAGATATATGCTTTTCCTATTCTGGACATCTGGGGGCTGCACAATCTCCTAACTACAGCAACTATCTGATGACTGAGTAGAAAACTGGACAGAATGAAATGAGCACAGCAGAAGAGAGACAGGCAGGTCTAGGTTCTCGCTCACATCACTGGGGAGGTGGATCAATCTGCCCACAGTATCCATCCAAAAGGACATTTAGTTAGGGCAGTAACTTTCCCTTTTTGAACAGCCAAGCAGAGTTGGGGGTTTACTTGTTTGCAGTCAAAAATGACCTCTCTCTCAAAAATGGTGACTGGCAGGAATAAGAAGAGGGCATAATTCATTGAAACTTGGGAACAGGGAATTTCAGAGGAGACGTAGGAAGAGAATGATGGTGGCCCTAGAAGGGATACACATGCCTTCACAGGCAGGAAGAAACAGTGGTACCCAAGGAAAATTAAGAAACAAGTATTTAACTCAACAGCTAGTTTTGAGTACCCAGGCCTCAGACCAATTCAGAGTTAACTAGTGGAGGACACTGGCCTAATGACATGGGGCAAGGGAACTACGTTCCTCAAAAGAGGCCTATATCTGAGCTTAGGTAGGAGAGACTTGATGAGTCTGTGGGGTGTTGCAAAAAACCTTTGAGATGGAAAGGACTGCACAGGCAAAAGCAGTTCCAGTTTGTGAAATGGGAAGCTATCTGTATACCTAATGGCCATGCCAAAAAATATTCTGAAGGGCTTCACTAGAGCATGGTGTATATGACACTGAAAGGGGTGCAGTGAACCCCGGGAGCCAGCAGGGAGGCCAGAGAAACAATATAATGTCAGAGAGAGTATTTCCTTTCCCAACAGGCTGGTGGAGTAAACACCAAAGCAGTACCAGGGTTCTTCAGAGAACCTTTATTTCACTTTAAAAACAATTACTAGAGTCAGCTTTTGATACACAAGACCTCAGGGATACAGAGATGACTCACACTCTGCTTCTGAAGTCCAAAGGCAAAGCAATTTCAGGCAGTCTGACTGCAGCATTAAATACAACATTCGCTGATGTCAGCATTTGCTCTGTGCCAGGCTCAGGAACATTGTTGAATTATTTTATTTATTCCTCCTGACCACTGTGAGAGGCAGGCACTTATTAGTCTCATTTACAAATGAGGAGCTTAGGCAGAGACAGTTAAAAGGGAGACTTACTATGACTGGAATGTTTTCACCTGTGCATGTATTATCTTCTCACTAAAAGGGAAAGCAGCAGCAGCACCATAAGTTCAGGATGACAATGGCATGGCATAGGAGCAGCCCAGGCATGAAAGGAACTCAAGCTGGAACAAACTCTAGCCTCAAAGAACTAACAGTCAAATCATGAAGTTAGAAAACAAACAGCAAACAAACACCAAGGAAAATAGAAGACATAAAAGCAGAAATTACCATAAAAGCAAACATCAGCCAATGAGAATGCACAAAAAAGAAAATTTCTACTTATGATACATCAAGCCAATACGACCATCTTACCCAAATCCACCAACACACACACACACACACACACACACACACACACACACACACACACACACACACACACACTCTATCCATGCTCATATATGAACATAGATGCAAGCACTGTAAGTAGCAAATTTAATATGATGGTATATTTAAAAACAGCCTAAGGGGCCTCCCTGGTGGCGCAGCGGTTAAGCGCTGCGCTGTGGAGCTGTCGGCAGCAGCGACGCGAGTTCGACGCCCGGCCGGGGAGAATCCCGCATGGTGCGGCAGACCTCTCCTGCCTCACCCGCTGCTCCCCTCAGCAATGTATTTCAGTCGATCTGCCTGTTCTGCTCCCCGCTCTGTCTCTGGTGAACCCTCTCGCCGCCCCACACCTCTGGCCTGTACCCCAGCTTGTATGTGTAAAT
>PVIJ01016985.1:0-30988 GCA_004024925.1 Scalopus aquaticus | reverse complement strand
TATAGCTGTTCCTGCCTTCTTTCTTGGTCCATTTGCTTGTAGGATTGTTTTCCATCCTTTAACTATTAATCTCTGTTTATCTTTCGCAATTAAGTGTGTTTCTTGTAGACAGCAGAAGGTTGGGTTCTGTTTTTTGATCCATCTTGCTATGGTGTGTCTTTTAATTGGTGTGTTTAGTCCATTTACATTTAGAGTTAATGTTGATATACTGTCATCCATATTTGTCTTTTTAATTTAATTTTATTATTATTATTTTTTACCTTTTTGTGATTCTAGTCCTTACCTAATTCCGTATTTCCTGGTCTTTCCTTTGTTGGGTTTGACTTCATGGTTTCTTGTAGTAAGTTTTGGAGTGGGGGTTTGGTAGTGATGAATTTCTGTAGTTTCTGTTTGTCAGAGAAGGTCCATATTCTTTCTTCATAGAGGAAGGAGAGCTTTGCAGGGTAGAGTATTTTTGGTTGACATTTGTTAGCCTGTAGTATATTACATATGTCTCTCCATTCTCTTCTTGCCTTTAATGTTTCTTCAGAGAAATCTGATGTCAGCCTGATTGGCTTTCCTTTGTAGGTTGTTTCTTTGTCCTCATCATTTTCAATATATTTTCCTTGTCTTGATTCTCGATAGTTTTACTATCATATGTCTTGCTGTTTTTTTCCTTTCATTGTAATAATTTGGAGATCTTCTGGCTTCCTGTATGTCAATTTTTGTTTCCTTTTTCATGTTTGGGAAGTTCTCTTCAATTATCTCCTTGAGAAGTTTCTCTGTTCCTTTGTCTCTCTCCTCTCCTTCTGGGATTCCTATGATTCTGATGTTTCCTTTTCTCATGGTATCAGATAGTTCCTGAAGCTTTTCCTCACTCTTCTTCCTTTGTTTTTCTTTTTCCTTTTCTGTCTTGGTTCTTTCAGTATCTTTATCTTCCAGAGTGCTTATTCTTTCCTCCATGTGTTTTAATCTACTTTTATGGCTCTCTACTAATGTTTGTAAATCCTCCATTTCTTTCATTTTCTTCTTAATGGATACATTCTCGTTTTTCAGTTCTTCATTCACTGTGCTCATAGATTAAAGTGAGATCAGTTGGATAACAGTGTTGTTTCTTGAGCTCAATCTGCTGTTTACCTGCCGGTAGGGAATTTTTAAAAAAAATACTTAGGTTTAAACAGAGTTAGGGTTTTTACAAGCAAGGAAAATGGAAGGATGAAGGGTTACAAAGAGATTGAGGGTATATCTAAGACAGGAGTTTTATTTCTAGACGGTGATATCTAAAACAAGTAATGAGAAGCAAAACTTGAGGCTGGTGATGAATATTGACAAGGGGTTGAAGGCTTGTTGAAGTTGGGATACTAGAAAGACTGAATGAGGTGGAAAGATAGAAGGTTAAAAGGAGTAGGATGCTTCAAAGAGATTTCTAGAAGTGATGACGTTGCTGATAATGGCCAGGCTTAGAGTATGAACATGACAGCAGTGACATAAGTGGGATAGGGGAAAAGAGCATTGGAAGTGAGCAGGTCAAGCAACTGAGAGGCCAATTAGATGGATTGCCTGTGTGGATATTGAAGTCATAACGAATAGTGACAAGCAATGATGGGGACAAAGACAGTGAGCGCAGCATGAAAAGATTCTCAAGTCAGCAGAAGCAGGCCTATCCAGAACCGGAATTAGGAAGGGTGTTAGGTGGTACAATTTGATGACATAGGCTTCAAAGGAATTTTTTGGAGGAGGAAAGGAAAGTAGCTGGGAAATAGCAGTGACCCCAGTCACAGCCTCCTTGCTTTATGGTATATGGTATGTGAAAGGTGGAAGGTTACCATTTTATAGCACTTCAGGAGAAACAGTCATCTCCAAATCAAAGTGAAGAAGGAAACATTTAGAGGAGAGGTTCAAGTGGTAGGAAATTTGAGTGATGACAGGCCTCAAGTTCCAGAGAACATGGTAGAAGAATTTGGGGAGGGAGGTTTAGGAGTAAATGAGAAATTGAGTCAGCTTAGGAATGCACAACCATGGGGGATGAGCATCTGGGACTACAAGGACTCTTGGAATTGAAAGTAAACTGAGCTAAGCAGCGATGTACAGTGTGATGGTATTGAGCCTTATGGTCTTTAAGGGAAAGTATTGAATTATGCCTCATTCTTGAAAGATCTCTTAGCCAGGCGGTGGTGTTAGGAAGTGATAGACCAGGAACCCTGTGGGCGTGACTTAAATCTTTCAGGGTGACATTACAACTGGATATGGAGCTCTTGAGGAGGAACAATGAAAGTTTGAGGGGCAAAGGAAAGAGAGATGATGAGAAGGAAATTGGAAATTGTGGTCATAACATATTTTATAAGGACTGACAACTCTTAAGAATAGAGATGAGGTCACCAAGGTGGTGGAGAATGGATTTGGCTTTACTAGGTGAAGGGGGGTTGAACCCAAACTCATTTGGAAAGTTAAGTGAGGCAACTACTACTCAGTGCCTTTGCACAGTCTCTGGTGCTTGGTAGATGAGTATGATTAGTCTTTTTCTCAAGACCTCCCAAGGCCTCCAACTTCCCTTCCAAATTAGAACCCACAGAGCTAATGGGAGTTGGGTGTGAATTAGCATATGTCCATTTCCAGCTGTTAAAACAACTGAAAACATAGACACTACTACCAGTGGCCAGAAACAAGGCAGAACTGGGCACTGAGTTTGAAGAAGAGGAATCTGTAATATGCAGTTGGTAGAAATGTGAACCGGCCTTTCACGACAGTTGCAAAAGCTAATCATGTTGAACCGAGCTATAGGGAGAATCAAATGGCAAAACCTTTGGTATATTTAGTCACATTCTTGAAAGTGTGTGCAATTAATCTATAGCAAATGCTGCCAACACCCTGGTCTCAAGTCTTCGTGGGCAACCAATGGTTAAAAAAACAAACAAACAGGTGTTAGGATTGTATTTGAGTTTGTTGTGATTGCTTTAACTCCATAGTTATAAATGATTACATCAGTGTTTTAAATATATAAGTTAAATGAGAGAAGTATTCCCTCATTGAAACTTTGGACTGAAACACTGAAAGTTAGATAGGTCCAGAAAAGTTAGAGTTAAAAAAAAACAAGCCACTTTGAGGAGTTCTTTGTCTTATCTCTTCTTTTTTTGCTTATCTTTTCACCTCCATTGCATTCCAGTGTTTGTTGAATTCACAGTTTTAAAGTTTCTGAAAAATTTGGTCATTGGCAAAAGAAGCTTGTCTTCCTTTGATTTCTTTGTTTTGTTGGGGGGGAAGCAGGACCTAGCACATAATACTTAGTGAATATTATTATTGCATATTAGATTATTTTAAATATTGAATTAAATATTGTTAATTATTATTACTTTCATCACCACATTAATTTGGCATGCTTTTCTTACTTAAATTTACCTTACTAACCTGAAGAATAAAATGCGTTCTTTATTTCTGTGTTTTCCTGAAAATACATCCACATTTGGAATTCTTAAAAGCACGGTTTTGTCACATAATAATTGGTTCCCCATTTGCTAATTGAATTTACCTTTAAATACTTTAAATTTTGTTGTGAATAGAGCTGATGAGTTAGTTCAGTGTGTGAGTGTGTGTGTGTGTGTGTGTGTGTGTGTGTGTGTAATTTGTGAAAAGCGAGCAAACTCAGGAACAAAACAAGCCATCAACCTTAGGGTGGATCAAAGGGAGTTTTTATGTCAAACAGATTCAGACAGCATTCATTTTCCCAAAAGGAATGGGAAAGAAAAGGAGGAAAAGGGGATCCCCTTATCCAATTTAATGGAAGATCACAGGACCAAGAGGAGGCGGGCCCACATTCAAACTTGGGGCAATCCAGGAACCCCTCACTTGCCCCTGGCTTCTGTCTTAGTCTCTTGAGCTTGCAATGAAGTTTTTAATCTCTCCCAGCACAAAGGAGAGCAACTGTGAGTGGCCACTCACTGGCCTGCAGTCCTTCGAGGGTTAGGCAGAACAATGGGCTCTCTTCCATCCTCTGGGCCTAAAGGGGACCGGAAGTTGACAGTGGTGAAGGCACTGAGTTCCATATCCTTCAGTTCTGAGGACTGAAGTGATATCCTGGAGACAAAATGATTTCATTCTTGCTTGTAAGTTTATTATTCTGTTTGTCCTCAGCAGTTAGGCTAGCTAATGAGTTTTGTACCCGTACTGCCTTGCTGCCCCCCAGCATCCCCTCACTCCGTAACCCCCTGCCATCGATCGTCTGTCCTTCCCAGGGGTCAGTGAATTCAGCAGCCTCCTTTTCTCCCTTCTTATCCTGCAGCTTATTCTCAGCACAGAATGGGAGATGATGCTAACGGCTCCCCTGGTCCCTCTGCTGCCTTCAAGCCTCTCCTCCTCTGACACCGGAGAGCTGTCCTGATTCTGCTGTCTCTCCTGTTAACCTGCTCCTCCTTTACCTATGCACCTGCATAACATAAGTCTTTCCCCCGAAACAGTGTCAGCCCCATCCTCTTCTCTGTCTGGCTTCATCCTAGACCACCTCCATTTATTTCTGTGTGCATCATCCATTCTGAAATCAGCATCTTCATACTTTATTTGAGACTTCACCTGCCAGACATTTCTGCCTGCATCAGAACTAGATAAAATGTGGAAGCTCACAACCTGACCTTAGCCTGCCCTTCCTCTCATATGCCTTCTTTCTCAAAAAGGTTCTGTCATTTTTTGGGTCACTCAGAATAAACTCTTGGCATCCTCTTCTTCCTTATCCCACTGCTTATCCCACATATAATTTGTCAAGACGTACTGATTTCTGCTCTGAGTAACTCCTCCATCCTTTCCTGTTCCATTCCCTTTGCCATTTAATCCCTTTGCCTAGTTCAGAGCCCTCATTATCCTGGAAAATCCAGAGATCTCTTACTATTCCCCCACACTTACACCTGCATTATTGCTCCTTTTTAACTTATTCTGTGTCCACCATCAAATGAATATTCCTAAAATAGCACTATTAGAACCTTATACATATATTTAAGGCACCTTATATGTATATTTAATCCCTTTCTTGTCTAAAAATAACTAGTATAACTAGATGGATATATGGATGGATAGATATGTCATGAACTCATAGAAACAAGGATGAGAAGAAGAACGGGAGCAAGGGAAGAAATAATAGAAGAAAGAAGAAAGGAAGGAAGTATAAGACCACAGCCATAAATTTATTTCTAGATTTCTTGATAATTTAACCTCTGGAAATTTACTGATCATCCCTTTGCCTCAGTTTCCTCCTTGGAAATTGGGAAAACTTTTACCACAGCTCCTATTGTATAGAATCTATTCTGTTCTTCACTGACTCCTTCAAAGGTTATGGAGCCCTTCATGTGTGGAGATCTCTGTTAATACCATTGTCTCATTACCTTTGGGACTTTGATTTGTCCCAGATGAAAATAAGTGTTTGCTGGTCAATTGGTCTTCTTACATTCTGCAGAGTTGATATTCTTAAATACCAGCTAAGTGTTCAGTTTTCTTCCAAACCTGAAAAAAAGTTTTGAGACAACTTCAAAGGAGATTTGTTTGGTAAAGGACATTGAACGAGGCAGAAAGAAAATTGTTAAGTTTGTCTCTGGATGGTAGTTTAGCTAGAGACTTCTGTGACTCACAAGATAAACAATCCTTTGTCCTATCAGATACTTTAGGATATTTGCAGCTGGTGAGACTGGCAAGCCGCATTTCCTAGTTCATTCTTAGGGGTAGAAAGGTTAGCTTCAGGTTCTACCATGTTATCTAAGGAATTTAATCACTCATGAACAAATTTGGGTTCTTTCCTGTACCTTAATCATAAATAAAGAGTTGGTTATATAATTTCCTTCCCCTCCTATATATTTCTTGTACATAATCCCTGTCCCCTGAAAATGACTTCTTATTTATTTAATAATACTATGTTTCACAAAATTTCTTTTTTATCATCTGACTTTATTATGTGGCCAACTTTTCCAGGGTAGCAGAAATTGCAGCCAGGAATTTTATGACAATCAGTATGCATTTTTGATTGCTTGGGCTCTGTAAATTGCATTTTGACCTAAGCCACTTACCAGAAGACACAGAGTTACACATGGATAAGGGAATGTCAGAAGACTTCACTCCTTCTGCCTGATTCACCAACTGCACTGTCACATGACCTGGGTTTCTTTCTTCCAGATCAAGGATTTAGTTATGGTATCTTTTCCCAATTCCCAAGTGCAAGTTATTGAATATAAATGTCATGATTTAAAATCTGCCTCACCCCACCATATTGTTCTTAAATTTTGATCTCTTCTCTGCACAAGACTCAAGTTTCAGATCACTGTAAATATAGCAGAACTTGCAGATTTGTTATTCTAATATTTTAGCCCCTGTTCGTCCCCAGAAAGTGCCAAGACTTCTGTCTTCTTACCCCTGAGATAAGTTCAGAGATACTACTCACAGCTGTATCTCATGGGCAGGCTGTGACATTCATGGGTAGCAGATGTGCCCTTTGTACATACCAGGTGATGTGGTTTTATTCTGTGGCAACAGAAGAACAAAGGACTACAGGGAAAAGGCCAATGATGACTGAGTTCAGAGCATTCTTGTTACACTGGGAGATGTGAATACATTCTGACCAGTGCTCTCTCTTGGAAAATTTCTTTCCCAAGTTAGGATGCCTAGTCTACAAAGACTACCCATGGTTTCTCCATCAAGGATAACTGAGATCATCTTTGATAGCAAGAAAAACAGAAGCAGAGGGATTCATCAGAATAAGATCAAAGTAAAGAAAAAGGGGATGGAAGAAGTATACTGAGTATGGGTTAGAAGCTTTTCTTTAGAAGGGATAAAACCAGACAATGGGGAAACCTATGTCTTAAGCCTGCCATCTTGGTATCTTTTATTTATCTCCCTCCTCACAATAAATCATAATAACAAATCTCTAATAATGACTCATCTTTCCCAATACCAACACTCCCTTGCTCCCCTGAATTCAGTGATTATATTGCCTAAACGGATCCTAGTCTACCCATGAGCCCACAAGCTCATCCGTGGGCAAGCCTATTTTCAGAATTCAGACAGCCCATCTGTGTCTTAAAGTAGCCCCTTCTGTGACTACAAAGGTAGTTCCTGACTACGAAACATTTGTCTCTCCCACATTGCCCAGCTAATCATCATCAACCTTCCCGCAGGTACATGTGTTGCTTGCCTCCACCTCACATTACCTACCAACTGACATACTCAACCCTTTAGCCCACCTAGGATCAGTCCCCCTTTTAATACATATATTAATCCATACTTGAATGACACCTCCCCAATAGCATGTCCCTTAACCTGCCCAATTTTATTCTGAAGTCCACATTCCTTTCCTCCTTCCCTTCTTGATCATTAGCTGCTACCTGGGCTACCTAGGTTATTTCTCTGGCTCATATCTGGCTCCAGATTCTCTCTTCTCTGTTCCCTCTCCCAGCATGAAGTGTGCAGGTCCTAGTTATCAAGTGGCTGCTTGGGATGACCCTACTTGATCCCTGCTAAATTCCTCCAGGCTTGTCAAAGGTTTACATTGTGTCGCCGAGTAGCTGGGGCATGCCATGAAGAGTGAGCATGGCCCGATCCTCATCTTGACAACCTCAGCCTCAGTGAAAGATGAATAATAACCACTGCTCTAGCTTGTCCCAGAAGAGCCCAGGAAGGACGTTTGTTTTGGAATAATGAATATGGAAATTTGGAATCCATAATAAGCTACAAGCACTCTTTCAACTCACTCGTGCCGAAAATTCACACTCGCCTTTCCCATAACTTGTCACTTGTGTTTTTTATTGTTCGATATGTAAACAAGACCAGGAAAGCCTTTGTTCCTTGGTGCCTACTTAGATTTGCCCATTAATCCCAACCCCCCTCCCTTTCCCACCAATGCATGCAGGATTACACAAAGCAAAAGTCATTAATTTTTATCTCTGACTATCTGTAGGGTTTTTAATGTGGCCTGGCTTGCTTATGCACCACCAATTACATGTCATAAGTGCTTGTAGATGCTGGAGCAGTATCATGGGCTGATGAATCACTGCCTCCTCTCCTGATTAGTATGCAAGGGGCCGTGTTCTTCTTTGAGCAGCTGGCATGCCAATGAGGATCTGGCTCCGCCGGTCAAGGCATCTGGACATGAATTCAATATGGATTGCTTTAATTAAATGGCTAAGCGCACAGGACACTAAGAAACAACTCCATCATTGAGTAAAACTCGAAAATATAGTCGACACAAGCAAGAGAGGGGAAAGGGTAGGAAGCTATCTCATCAACGCTGCCCACTCTACATAAAATCCTTGAAATCCCCCCGTGTGAAGCACAACCACCTGCTCAAAGCATAATGAATGGTGAATCTAGTTCATCACCCTTAAATTTAGAAGTCAAAACAGAAGAGCAAAGCCTACTCTGCTGCGTTTTAAGAAGGTTTTATTATAACTCTGCACTCGCTTATAAACTATGAATGTGGCAGATTTCAGGAAGGAAGGATTGCAAGGAAGGATGGGTAGCGGAGTCTGAAAGTTACCAACAGTCTCAGAGAAAAAGAACACGTTAATGCAGCTTTGCAAATATCAGGAGGCCACAGTGGTCTGCCAGTGTGCTAATTCACTGAAGAGGAAAAGAGAAAAGCATCATAGATTCGCACTGTCCACTTGGGATGGGTTTTGCATAGATCAGAAAGATGAAGTGTCTGCCAGCTCATGTTTGCTTTCAGCCTTCCCCTGATTAGTCTATTTCAATAAGGAAGCAAATGGCGTATTTTCTTAAAGAATAGTTGTTAATGCAGTAACCATAGTTTTATTTTTCTGAGCACTTATCTTTGGTTCTGTTGCAAGATACCTCTTATTTCTACCTCTGATTTTACTTATTTCCTTTATGTGTTTCATTGGATTGCAGGTTAGAATAACTAAGAGTGAGGACTTAGGATTCAGACACATTTGAGCCTTTATCCCACATTCACTCTTTTCTAACTAACTGGTTTTAGAATCAAGTTATAGGGCTTTGAATCTCCTCCTCCCCTAACCCCCCAAAAAAAGTATAGAAATAATACCTCACCATTGTTTTGTGGAGATAGATTTTATCCATGGTAGGTTTATGACACACATTGCAGCCGCTCAAAAACGATGGCTACTGTCCATGTTTTGTGAAACATGGCTTTGTCAAGTGATGATGTTTTAGTGACCAAATACAGGGAATACCCATTTCCTGTAATTGATCAGATTTACCTATATACACACATAAGGGTTTAAAGAAGAACTTTTAAGACAGATTACTATGCATCCATCACCTTTCAGTTTCTGCTCCTTCTCTACCCCCCATCAAAGATGTGGTACCTTCAATTGATAATCATATGCACTATAGGTGGACCTGGGGCTCTATTTTTTTAATAATTTATTAAGACACCATTGTTATAAAGACTCTGTAAACAAGACTCTGCCCATAAAAGAAAGATATTAAAATGGCAAAACAGGCTCAACATTCTGGCTCATGTTCCTCTCTCCTTCTGAACTGAAAGGTGGATGACCAGAAAAGGAAGCTAAATACTGTCTGTGCTCACTCTGTCCTTGCACAGTGCATTCTCTGGGATTTTATAAATCTTTGGAGGATTGAGGCATTCTATGTCAGCAAGATCATCAGGGTCCTAAAAGTCCCCTGGGGGCAAACGACAGCAAGCAAACTGTCCATGGTGCACAAAATTCACTTAAGCCATACATGGGCAGTATGTGAGACTGCAGTAGTCATCAATCACAAGAATTCCATTTCAGGGCCATTCAGCATTTGACACATCAGCCTCTCAGGTCTAAGCTTGATGTAAAGGCAGTATTCTTGAGTAATAAGGCAAGACTCTTGCTGAGTCTTCTTGTTATTTTTTGGGTCTTTGGAAAGAGGAGGTTCAGTCTAGATTCTGCTTGGAGTATCATTCATTCCCCTGCCAAGAGCCACCTTTGGAAAGAAGCATGGTAGTTCAGAGAAGGGATTTGTGGTTTGATCTACCTTGGGTCATCAACCTTTTTCCAAATGGTGGACGCAGGTTTCTTTCTGGGGGAGTTGGGGAAGAAATAGGAAATGGTTGGTTGGTTGCACACTAACTCTTTAGAGAGTGAAAATGGAGTGAGGCCTACCTGGTCTCATGGAGTAATTGATACACTGGACAGTGGTCTTTGCAGTGGAGGGTAGGACATTGCTGTAAAAACAGTATACTGGAGAGTCAGCTCACATGCATGGGTTGCTTCTCCCTGTTCCAAGTAGATAAAAGAAATGTAGGGCAGACACAGACCTCAAGAGCAAGTAAGCCAAAGGTTTATCAAAATAACTACACCTACAGATGTAAAGCAAGAATAGTTTGAGTATTGAGAGCCATGACCATTTGTCTAGGCTTCTTGCTAGCCACATATTCTGGTCTGTATTATTTAGACAAAGCCTTTCAAAAAGCCTTTTTGAGATAAGGTTTTCTTAGGCATGTGAGTTAGCTTTTCCCTGTGAATGTTTACCATCTGTTGTAGCTCTTTAGAACCACAAATATGAAAATGCCTCAAGAGGTGAAAATGTAGAGTTTAGCAAAGGAATCATTTGCATTGTGCCCAAGGTTTGTGGGTGTTTGGTGTTTTAAAAGATTCCTTATTAAACTGAAGACCCAAATGAGAGACCCAAATACAGCTTTTTTAAAAAACACATTAATATGTAATGTTTATACCATAAAATACGTTCTTTTAAAATGCACACTTTGGATTGTTTGCTATATTTACATTGTTGCACTCCCATTACCACCACCTAAGTTGAGAATACTTTAATCATTGCAAAATGAAACCCCATACCCAGTAGCAGTCACTCCTCTCTCTTCTCCCCTCTCCCCTCCACCCTCGGCTACTAGTAGTCTGTCGAATTACCTGTTCTGTCCATGGACTCATACAGTATGTGGGCTTCATAACTGGTTTATTTCACTTAGCACAATGTTTTCAAGGTTCAGCCACACTTAATTGGCACTACTATTGTCTACCTTCAGTATTGCAGTTTTCAAACCCATGTGTACACACTATCCACCGTGCTGAGAGCTGGCATGTCAGCCTAGAGTGGGTTTCTTAGCTTCTTGACTGTTGAACATTTGTTCATTTTTTAACTTAAAGCATCACGTGTATGATTCAGTTTCTTCTGGTCTGCCACTTAGATTCTTCCAAATTCTCAAATGGTCTTTGTGTACAATTGGAGCTATTATCTTTAAGATTTATCTATGTTTGGAAGGAAACTGTCTTGAAGAAAAAAAATCTTTTATAGGAAGTGATTATATTGCTAGCCTTGATATGGATTTGGGGAACTTTTCTCATGGAAATTTGCATAGAGGTAACAAATTATGAAACCTTAAGGAGTTGGGTGTGAAAAAGGAAAAGCTCTGGGTCAGGATCAAGATGATCTGTACCTGACAGCTGCTCCTAGCACTGTGGACCTCAAGACCATGGACATATCCCTCAGCTTCTCTCTCCCCTCTATGAAATGACTAGAACCAGCACTCTCAGGTGATTGAGAATCAAATGCTGACGTCTTACTATAATTTTGGAGGCTCTCCCATTATGATCTTGGCTCACCTTTCTGCACCATTTCTCCTCTGCATTCCTAGTATTGGACAAAACTTCCTAATCCCCTCACTGGTGCACCTCTGTCTGTGCTGCTCCCTCATATCTGGCATGCCAACCTATCTACCCCTCCCAAGAAAATTCCTTCTCATCCTCTCAGGCCGTGCTCAGATGTCCTGTTCCCTGTGGAAGACTTGTTAAATTCCTGAGTTACTAGATTCACCTCAGGCCCTACAGCATTTAGTTCATACTTCAGTTAGAGTCGTTATCTCATTGTACCCTAATTATTTGTTTCCACATCTGCCTCAGACCTCCCACACTAAATCTTAAGCAATCCTAGCAGACAGCACTTCTGAGCACCCAACTCTGCAGCACTCTATTATATGAGCCATCGTGTAGTCCCATAAATGTTTGTTCAACATGAAAATTAACTTCAGAGAATTCACCTCAAACTCACTGTCCACTTCTCTGTCCTCATGTCACCATCTTAGACTAAACTACAGTGTTGCCTCTTGCCTACACTACTCCAGAGTCCTCCTTTTCCCCTCTTCCTTCCTGTAATCCATACTCCACCAGAAGTCAGGGAGATTGTGAATAAGTCAAATGAGACCTCATATACATGAAAAAGATTTGCAAATTCTCAAAGCATTCTACGTCCATAAGGTTTTTTAATTGTTTAATTTTATGCCTGTCCGATTTTAACTTTTTAGAATAAACATGATCAAGAGAAGGGTAAATGTTGCGTCCCTTGAGATAATTGGAAGTATACTGGGCTGTCACGAAACTGGGGCGAGAACTACAGGCTGCGTGACTGTGTTCTCAAGCCATGCTCCATACTCAGAAACTGTGACTTACCCCTTCTAGTGTTCCCTGGCATCTGCAGTAGGAAGGTTATCATTTCTGCCTAAAATTCACAAGCCTCACTCATTTCTGTACTTCCTGCCAATGGCCTTTTGCACTGTATATACTATTGAGAGTAAATGGCTGATATCACACCCATCCTAAAATCAGTAGGAAAGTTTTTCCTGCCCACTTTCATGGTTGTGGTCTTCTCTGTCTCCCTTCTTCCTCTCCCTTTCTCCCTCCCTCCATTATGCTATGAGAAATCTCCTACACCCACTTTCTTTTTTCATTTTCCTTTGTGGAGACTACCAGTTAACTTGTATCCTTGATATTACCACAAAACTGACCTTTATTCTGTCAAAATACTTGACATCTTCTCATGATAAACATTTTAAATGGAAATAAAATTTTCAATGCACCATGACTCCAACATTTCTGCTCAAAAAAAAAGTTGTCGGGTTGGCATTTAGCCAACCCAAATGCCCAAATCATCTTTTGGCAACTTATATTAAGGCAAAGTCATATCGCATACCTGGACTACTAGAAACATCTCCCTGTTTTCATTCTTCCCCCCTGCTGATCATTTTCCACATAGACATCTGAATGATCTTCCTAAAATAAAATATATCAGATCATGTCCTTTCTTAAAATCTCACAACGTTCTCCCACAGAATCTAAAATTGAATCCAGACTCACTAACTCAGCCTGTGACCTCTGTGTGATTTGGTTGTGGCCTACCTCTCCACCTTCTTGTTTACTTTGCTTCCCTGCCACAAGCAGTCCAAGGACTTTGTACTGTTTATTCCTTCTGCCTGCAATGTTGTTGTTCTAGATTTTCCAAGAGCTGTCTGCTATTTGCCATTACCTTCCCAAAGTAAATGTCATCTCTGAAAGCCCATTTCAGAAGTATCCCATGTATTAGTCAGGCTGAGTGAGGTTGTACTGTGATAACAAGCAACCCCAACATCTCAGTGATTTCTCAGGAAAAAAGTTAATCTCTCATATTTTTTTCTTAGAGCTGCCATAACAAAATCTCATTAGATGGCTTATACAATAGAAATTTATTTTAGGTTTGTAAACTTACAGTTCTGGAGGCTAGAAATCAAACATCACGCTGTCAACAGGTTTGTTTTCTACTTAGTTTACAGATGGCCATCTTCTTGCACATGATCTTCCTCTGTGCGTGCATATACTTGGTGTCATATTCACACACAGGTTCTAGTACTGGAGTTAGGGGTTAACATAGGAATTTCATGAACATATTTAGCTCATGTTTACCTCCCTCATTCAAAATCTGCTAGGATCCAGACAGCACTCTACGGTTATTGTCTTCTGCTCTTAGATATTCATGTTCCTGCCATTTCAACATAAGACCTTTATCATGCTTGCCACAGCCATCTCAGGAAACTTTAGAGTACATAACACTGGAAATTAAATGATCCATCCAGGAAATGAGATGAGTGATATATATATTTGCATTTCATTGTCCAAATCATATTGCACAGCTATGCCTTACTTTAAGGTAGGTGGAAACTACAACCCTTCAAGAGTCCAAAACTAGGTATCCTGAGTGGTGGTAATGTCCACCATGCTCAAAAGCCCATCCTATAAGCATATGACAGCAAGCATAGCATTGTCAGTGTATCTCTGACTATTAAATTCTACCTAATGCAATCAGTTGTCAGAACATTCTGTATAACCTCACTAACCTGTGTTTAAATGGGAAATGGCACATTTAGGTGGGAAAGTTTTTTGAACCTGTCTAGCCATGCAATGTATAAAAAGTACAAACTGCAAAAAAAAAAAAAAAAATATGAGGATTCAGAGCCTTCACTTTATTCAGAGCTTTCTCCCTGAGTCCCTCTCTCGGGACCCTCCTGGACCCTGAGGTCTTTATTATGCTGACCAGACTAGTCAGCTGGTGGTCATTGGTCTCCCTCCCACTCTGAGTTGTGCACATGGCCAAGGCTGCCTGCTTACTGAGCAGAGAGGGTCTGCCTGTGCTGAGCGGAGGGGAGCAAATGAACTGTGAGGGCCAGGCTTTGATGCCTTTTGCTTGGGAAATCATGAGTTTTATTCCCAGCCTCTACCTCCGGGATTTTTATGTGCTTAACGATTTCATACACTTTGTAGTTATTTTGGTCCTCAGGAGGGAACATGAGCGCTGCTGTCATGGAAAGTTGATAGACACCAGAAGGTTTCCTTCTCTCTTCTTTTCCTTTTTTTTTCTTTTTTTGCATACAGTTTACCATGCTGATGAGGAGGCACTCCCCAACCATTTGGGGGAGAGGGACAAAGTTGGTATTTTGTCAGTAGTCAAAATACGAAACAAAAGGAAAGGTGTCTAGCAAAGAAAGGCAAGTTGAGCTGCCTGCCAGGCCTGCCTCTCCAAAGACATTTAGGAAAGAAGATTCTGGAATAAATATGTCCAAACTGAGACTCTTCCAGAAAAAGAGATAAAAAAGCTGTTGACCTGGTTCAAGAGCTTGTCATCTGAAGATTATACTTTTCTCTGTTGCTAAAGTAGCAATGGAAATAATACTGCCTGCCCAGGCCAACTCAGTCAACAGGGAATAACACTAATAAAATATAAATGATTGTATTGAGCATATCCATTCACAACTATTACCTCATTTAATTGTTTTGATAATTTGAGGAGGTTTGGTATTATTATGCCCCCACTTCTCAGATCAGCAGACTGAGGCTCAGAGAGGTAACCTAGCTAGCCCCATGGCCAACCAAATCTTTACTGCAAAATCTAAGATCTTAACCCCTTAGCTGTCCTGCCTGTCCCCACACTGGGTTTATTACATAGACTTATAAGAAATCCAAGCAAGTTTTAGAACCCTAGGAATTATTTAGAAAGCATGATCTGAGACTCAGGAGAATTGTGGCATTAGCAGTGAAGATAAAGAAACTTAGGAGCAGAGTTTGGCTTTGCTCTTTATCCTAGTATTTGGTCCTCTTTGCTGGTGTTAGAGCTCTTTGTCCCCTCTTTTCTGCCAGGACAGGAGCTCCTGGGGTCCAGGTCCTCTATGCTGGCACCTGTACATTGGCAAAAAGTAGGTACTAAATCAGTGGCCAGACCCCCTGACTGTAGGGCAGTTGTTACCAAAATATGTAACAGTCACAAGCTAATCTTCTGCTGTGTCGTCGCCAAAGCAGGGGATGATTTTGGCTTGTAAGGTTTTCACTTCACCTTATAGTAATGAGATTATCAAATAAAGCACAACTGTCTCTGAGAGGTCAGAAGGGGGACAGAATGAGTGAGGGGAGCGGCAATATTGGGGTCTGGGCATCCCATGGATGGTTTATGGTGTCCCTCGGAGCCCACAGTGGAATTATAGAGCACTGTAATTCCTGGCTGTCTCTGTGTATGCAACAGAGTGCCTACTAAACAGCAGAGAGAAATCAAGCACAAGTGGGAGGGTTTTTGGGATAATATCTGCAGAATTACTGCCACCCTCTCGACGTCAGCGGGGAAAAATTGTCACTCTGTTCAAGGGAACATGAAACCATATTTTCAAAGGAAATGCTCCCCCCAGCTCCAATGTGATATGATGTGGATCCATGGTTGTCAATGGGCTTTTATATTCAATAAATAAGTGCTGTGTAACTCGCCGCCTTCGTCGTCATTATTAGAGTGTTTTACTTAAGTGGCAGTAGCTGGGCTATTTGCTACAGAGGCAGTTCGTGGGTTTGACTTGGTTCACCGTTGATGTTTTCTGGAGCCAAGGTAGAGCAGGCCCATTTGGAATGTGTTTTTATAAATAAAGAGGTCATTAACCTGATGGGCTGATTGGAAGATGAATTCCCTATCAAACAAAACTCATTGTCCAACCTTTGAATCTCAGGCCCTCAAAGTTGCAGAAGTGAGGATCTTCCTTTTCATAGTTACCATGTCCCTACGTTTTTTCCCCCCTTCCAGACCTCCAACCTTTTCCTCCTCCTCTTCTCTCTCATTTGTACTGGTTGCTTGTCTCTGTCCAGCTCTCTCCGGAGATAAAGACTCGCTTTAGCATACAGCGCTCTCTCCTTAATGCAACCGAGTTCACTCTCATCATTTTAATAGTGGACCTAAGGTATGTTGCCATGTGAACAAGCCATCACGTCACCATAGCAACCATACAGATTGCAGCACACCAGTCTGAGAACTGGACCTTTTTATTTTTTTCCCCCTTCTCTCTCTCTCTTCCTCGCCTGGGCTTTCTTTTGTTAAATTTGCTGAAGTGCTCACAATAGGAAGATTCAGTCTGCTTTTTCAAGCGGGGTTTCGTTTAAACCTGTAAATTGTTGTATAAACAGAAAGGCCAGCATGGCACTAGACTTACTTTCAAAGAGGACTTGATGAGGACTTTGAATGGGGACCCCACCCCCACTCTCTACCGTGCCTTACAATTTGATCAAAAAAGGGACGATCACACGTATTGGTGGCATTTGGACTTAACCAACCCCCCCGCCCCTGAGTTTCTTCTTAGCTTCCCCCAGCAGGGACTCCGCGACTCTCCTGTCTGGGCCTGGTGACCACAGCTAAGCCCTCAACTATGCTCAGAAGGCCTTTACAGTTTCCGAGCTCGGTAGGACCCGAATTAGACCCAATTAAAGACGTGGCTTCTCCTTCCCCGTTCCCTAGTGCCAAGTAACCTGTGCCGGTTCCAATTCCTACCGCTTGGGGAGAGCAGGGATGTTGAAAGGACAAATGATAAAGAGACCTGTGTCGCGTCCGCCTGCCCATATTCATCAATGTTGCTTGGCTTTTGATGCTCCTAACCTTCTCATCTTTGTTCGGGGACGCATAAAGAATCATTCTTCCAGGGCCTCACATCTTTTCCCATTTTATGCCCTGCTCTCTTGCACATGGTGCATCTATTACCTGCTCATGGTCCTCATGTGTCCCCTCCCCCCCCACCCCCTCCCTAAGTCCCCTCCTCAAATGCCCTCCCCTTTGGCTCCTCACCCCTTCCACGGCGTTTATTGCTGAGTGTGTACTGACAGATGCACCAGCAGCCGGGGCTGTGTGTGGGCCCGACCACAGGCTCAGCTGCAGGCAAGCCTTGGATGGGGTGAACTGCCCTCAATGGGCAAAAAAGGACCAGTTCAGTTTTGTGCATAAAATTACAGCAAACAAGCTTCAAATAACGCAGGACACTTTCATAATTGATTTATGCAGGGGCGCTGAAAGTTCTATTACCTTTTGTTTAGCTCAGGGGGCCTGACTCTATGCAATCCATTGCTGAAACTAATTACAAGATATAATTAAACTGTGACACAAAGATATTATACCGTTAGTTTACTAATGACACCGCGAAGCTGTACCACCAGCGCAGGACAGTGATTACGCTTCATTTATTATTTATCCTTTTGCTAAATGAGACGCTGACATTTTCAAAAATTACTTTGAGGTTTCTTAATTGTCGGCAGCAGGATGGACTAGAAGGAGATCTCCTTCCTCTTAGTTACTTATCCAAACCTCAGAAGCATTATTAGCCAAAAGAAAAGAGAATAAGGAGGGTGGGGGAGAGAAAACAAATCACCCAATAGTAATAAGTAACGCCTAATTGCATCTTTGGACATTTTTGAATTTTTACAAACAGTGCTCCATGGTGGATGGGGCTGCTGACCCAGGGTTTAGGTCCAGGGAAGAGAAAACCTTGTTTTGTCATAAGCTTGTAAGTGACTTTTACTCTGACATGGAGAAGTGCAGGTGGCCCTGGGTATGTGTGGGGCGAGGCCAGGCATGAATGGTTGGAAGGAAGCTGCCCCCCCCTCCCCCAGTTTCTAGTCTTTTCCAGGACCCTGTTTCAGCAGGCAGAAAACAGGTATGATTCTGATGTTATTATTGGGGTTGTTTTTGTTGTTGTTGTTCTTTTTTACAACATTACCCCTTCTTCATTTTCTAAAACAAAACACCTCATTAGCAATCCTGACAAGAAACTTTTGCATGTGAAAAAAGTCAAGTCTGCTTTTGATAAGGACCAGGGTTAATGTGATTTCTGCTTGGACCTTTTCTTTTACATCTTCCATAGATGGGAGAATTTCCTGTAAAAGGATTTCCATGTCCTAAATGGATGTTTTCACTTCATTGAAAACATTTCCTTCCACCTTTTCTTGAACCAGTATCACTGTGGCTATGGGCTGAAACTACCCTGGAGAAGTTGGGAATTGGAAAATCCCTCTATCAGCTTTTGGGACTGGAATTCTCTGGATCCGTTTATTTACTATCCCTATCGCTCCATGTGTGAACCTGGCTTTATTACCCCCTCATTTATCACATCCTCAGAACAATAAAAGATTAATTTACTGGCTGCCATTTGATGAATTTTTGACGCCAAGAATGCATGCACACGCGGGTGTGTCTCCTTACAGCTCATGTGGGTCAGGCATCCTACAGGGTCCCGCTGGCCCTGGATGGCCACTAACCTCTCAGTAACCCCAGTGGTGATGCAATCACAGTAACCGCTAGTCGGTTTCAGGCAGAGTTTAATTTCTTCTGAGTGTAATGGCATCCGGCATCTATAATTATGCTATTTTCTCTCCTGTGCTGATTAAATACGATTTACCCAGAGAGCTAAATGATGAATATTTGAGTGGAGTGTGTTTTACCAATAGCTGGTAAAATAGCCACAATAAATAAACTGGAGGGGGGAGGGGCTTGGTAACAGCTTTGACTCTGCCAGGTAGGATGGGCAGGTGCAACTAGAAAGCAAGCAAGGTTAATACTGAAGGTAGAAGACTACTTCACTCACAGGTTCTCTGTAAAGGAAAAGCAATCTGGAAACCTAGAAAGGGTACCTCAGCAGTAGTTACACCATCAGAGCACTCATCAATATCATGCTTCTTATTTCCAGCCCCTACCCCCTAAGGATAATCTTCACTCCCTAGCAGAGAGCTGAGAAATGAAATTTAGTATCACATCTTCCTGTCACCCCAGACCTGCTCATCTCCACAACTTCTGTGTTTGTTAATAAATGAGGCCTGGCTAGTCTCAAGGTTCCTCTTTCTGTGTCAAAGCTTTTCACAGATTGCACAAAAAATCTGCGCTCTTCTGGTGGAAGGATTGGGAACCTGATACCAAAATCAGCCAGGAAATCCTTATAAGTTTTCCCTCCTCTTAGCCCCCCAAGCAAACTAACACTCTTCAGTAATGACAGTCACTTTCCCCACCCATATGATCATTTCTCTGGGGCACTATCCCCTGGGTGTTTGTATTTTCTGGTTGGAACACAGTGTGAACATGGAGTCCTCTGCTTGGAAATACAGGCAAAATAAATCAAGTGTTATTTTTGCGGCAGGAATTTATCCAGGTCACCAAAGTGCTGGGTCTGGTTAAACTGAGGAATCCCCACCAGATTATGGCCAGGGATGTCCATTCTGTTAAGGCACATGGAGTGTTATTGGGTATGACAGACACTATATACATGGAAGAGTACCAAATAGCATCCATCAAGCAATGGGTTAATGGCAGAGATGACGTAAGTCATTGGAGGTGGGAGGACGAATGAGTCATTATGGACTGAGGGCAGCAGGGAAGACCAATACAGGTGATGATGCTCCAGGTTGGTGGGCAGGATTTGGCAAGTGAGGAGCATCTAAAGAGGCAGGTATGGAGGGGCTGCAGTGGTATGAAAAAGTGGTAGCTTGTGCTTATCTGAAAAGCCCAGTGTCCAGTCACCTTTAGATTTCTTTACTCTAGACCCACTTTTTCTCCATATCTACTTTGGCTTTCCTTGATGTTATTCAGTGACAAGCAGGGCCACACTACATTGGGAACTAGGTTCAAAATGGAAAACTCCCCTGGGATGAGAATCCTAAAGTCTCAGTAGAACACCTAGGGCTTGGTTAGAGGAGAATTCTCCAGAACTTGTTTTCCTCTTGGCATTAACCTTCTTTGTGATGAAACATCCAAGAGAAGAAGATACTGTCCTCTGAGGGCCCCTCCTTGTGCACTGGCCAGGGTGGGTCAGCTGTCTACAGCTGGACAGGGCAAGGCCACTCTGGGTGGGGGCTGTGGGGGGTGGACAGGGTTGCATCTTGCTTATCTTTGACTTTAAGGCTTAGCCTCTCCTACTTCAGCACAACACCTTCCTCCTCGCAACTCCCAGGGGGCTGCAAATGGATTTAAAAGCTTCTCTTACACATAACTGTAAATGGGAAGTGAACGGGCAATGACATCCTCATAGGGAAATATTCTTTGAGCTTATGTTGATGCATACAAAGAAAATAGCATTTCCTTAGGCACTTTGCGTTTGTTAGGCATTTTGCTTTCCTTCCCTCTTTTGCTAACCTTGCTTTTTTCTTTCTTCTTTACTGCTGAAGGCTCATATAATAAGACCATTGTATTTCTGTTTGGGTCTATTTCAATGCCTTTTTTTTTTTCAGTACCTGGTCCCATGGCATGTTTTTCTGCTGCTTTTGTCTGTATTGTCTTTTTGTTTGGAAATTATGTGAAAGATGAACCCCCCAAAGAGAATACACTTTGGATGGTCCAGAGAGATACTGGTATTAACAGAAATCTGGCAAAAGTGAAATTTAAGCTAAGAATATCAAGAGAGATTTCTTTTTTCCTTCTCTCTCAGTGAAAGGCTTAGTAAACCAAAAGGCAGAAATCTTATCATAGGAATTGCTAAAATGAGGGACGACTCAAAAATCTTTGCAGAAATCACAGCATGTGCTCTACCACTTTTCCACCAGGGAGGAGAAGCTGAGGAGAAATTGCATGTAGGTGAATTATTTTTAACATTCTGTAGGAAACATGAATTATCTGATGACCGTGGAGGGTGGGATGACGAGAGTTTCCTCTAATTTATGGAAATGTGTAAGTATCCCATGAGTTGTTTTCCATTGAATTAAATGATAACAGGAGGAAGAAAAAGCACTATGTCTTCTTGATTTTGGTCCGTCAAATATAGAGACATGTGCTAAAATAATAGGGGCTACCTGACAGGAGCCAGATGATCATTTGGTAGAAGAGAAGCCAAGAGGTGTTATCCTTTCTCTCTAACCTGCACCTTTTCCTGCTTTAAGAGGTTGCCTCTGTTAGTCTCCTAATCTCATGTCACCTGATCAGTAAACCATGCAGCAGTTGAGAGAGCAAAAAGCTCCAGAAAAGTTCATGTAGCAATTCAAGACTATAGCCCATGGTCTGCGTTTCTGTCCTGGCCTGACCATTTTTTAGTTGTGTGACTTTGAGCATGGCCTTTCATATTTCTGTTCTCTCACATTTCAAATGGGGTTCAGTACATCTCCCTGTATCAGAGTTCTCCAGAGAAACGGAAAGTTAAGGATATGTGGGGGGTGAGGGGAGGGAGGAGTGGGTGGTTGGATGGATGGATGGATGGATCGTCTATAGTGTGGGCCAATAGGCTTGAGACCCAGGAGAGCTGAGAGTGCAGTCCAGCCAGGGCTAATAGACAAAGCCCCAAGAGTATCCATGGCACAGTCTTTGGGAGAGTGCCCTTTTCCTTAGGAAGGCTAGTCGTTAGGATCTATTCAGGCTTTCATCTAGTTCCATGAGCTCCACCTACATTATAGGGCAGTCAGCTTACTCAGAATCCACGGATTTAAATGTTAATTTCATCGCAGAACACCCTCCAAGTTGACTCATACCTACCTACCTACCTGCTGTATTTGCCTGACACCTGGTATATGCTGCAGAAGTGTCTGGATCATAATGAAAACAGGATGATTAGTACCACTGTTACTGAAACTACTGTAGAGACTTACACACCAAGTTTCAGAAACCAGCTCTCCCACTTATTGCTACGTGACCTTGGGCCTTGAGCAGCTCTTCGGCCTCCCCAAGTCTACTTTCCTCATCAGTAAAATGAGGATAAGAGGAGGGAAACCTCATAGGGCTGTGGCATATGGTATGACATTTGGGACTGTGTTTTACATACACTAAGCATAGTGCTTACAACTGCTATAGCGATAATATTACCAAGATTAGCATTACTATGGCTCCTGATAAATTCCTGATTACCCCAAGTCTCATCTATAACATAGGGTTGTAGGTATAGTATTTCGAACTGTGTTTGATGCATAGTAAGCGTTCTACGTGGGTTTATCACTACAGCTATTGTAATTCCTAGTATTAGCACTATTATAGAATATGGTACATGTACTAAGTGTTGGTATGGGAAAGGTCCTCAACTTCCCACAGTCTGAATTTCCTTATCTAGGAAATGGGATTGATACATAACGGCATCTACCATGCACACTGCTTTAAAGAACAAGTCAGACAGTGAAGCCCTTGGAACCGTTCTTCGTCCGTGGCCCACAAAAAGTACCCTAAGTAGGCCACTGCACATTTGCTCATGCATCAAGCACTAGCACTGGGAACTCATTTTCTCAGCTCTCTGTCCTCTCTACAGCAACCCTGACACACAGTTGTGAAGTCAGTGATGGGGACCATATGATGCCCCCCGTCAGCGCCCCAGCTTTGAACAACTCTTCAATTTAGAAGAATTTTCTCTTTTGTTTGGAAATTATGTGAAAGAAGATAAGTTACCCACTCATGTCAGCAATTATTGCTAGTTCTGTGGTTAGGGTCCAGGCCAAACATGTCTGTCCCTCTTTCATATGACAGTGTGCCAAATATTTGAAGACAGCATCACTTCTCTCTTAAGCATTTTTGCCATCAGACTAAACATCTCTAGCTCTTTCACCCTTTTGTCACATAACACAATTTTCAAGCCCCTCTATTGATTGCTGTCCTCTGGACCTACTCCAAGTATTCAGTGATCACCCCCCCAGTGTGTCACATGGACTGCATTCAGCATTCCAGATGGGCAGACTTGCCCCACAGACCACTGCTGCCCATCTCATCCTGGGTACTGTTAATTTATTAAGGTGGCCTGGGTCTGCAATAGCTCTCTATTATTGCATTTTGTCTCTTCTCTTTTGTTTTGAGCTTCCTTTGCCACCCATCCTTTTTGCATGGACAGGTTCTGAGTGCTCATGACCATCCTTCTCCTGCTTTTGCTCATTGAAGTGTTGAACCTATCTGTAACTCTCTTGCTCTCCAGTTTTGCTTCATTTTGTGAAATTTGTACTGTGTTTTGAACTACTGAGATATTTTGAGAGAACAATTAATATATATTATTAAAAAATTTATGTGTAGGTGAGAAATTTGAGACTTATAGGAAAGTGTAAAGAAAACATTCTCATTTATTTCTCACCGACTAGAGAAGCCATTGTTGGGATTTTGGTAACTTCTTCCATTCCTCTTTTTATAGTTGGGCTTATGGGTGTGTGTGTGTGTGTGTGTGTGTGCGCGCGCACATGCATCTGTTATTATAAAATTGGGATTGTGCTGTAGATACAGTTTGAATTCCCCTTTTTCCTTCATTTAACACTATCTTGTGAGTGATTTCTTATGTTTAATTATATTTGAAAATCTGACTGCAGGGTTTATGCTCTGGACACAAGGATGTTCCAGACTTCATCTGACTATTCCCCTATTGTAAATCAAGATTATTTCTAAGATTTTGCTGTTATAATATGCATGTCCCTGGGCATCTTTGTCTATATCAGGTTTTTCAACCTCAGCACTGTTGATGTGGGTCTGGATAATTCTCTATTGTGAGGTCTGTCCTATGCCTTGGAAAGTGGTATCCCCTGACCTCCATTACTGGATGTCAGTAGCACCCACCATACCAGTGCACCAGTGGGGTAATAACCTAAAATGTCTGAAGACATTGCCAAGTGTCTCCTAGGAAGAGGGTAAAAAATCATCCCCCTTAAGAGAACTCCTGGTCTTTGTCTCCTCTGTTACATATGGAACTTGGGCGAAAGTTGGGGGGTGGATGGGGAGAAAGTCATGAAATACATTGTCAGTAGAGTATTTGAAAACAGTATTAAAACCAGGTATGCTTGTTTTATCATCATGTGCTAACTCCATGATCCCATTCACCACTACCTCCACCCAGTGATTTTGTCATTGTTTCTTTTAGAAAAAACCCTACAACACACTGCTTATATTCTCCAAAAGTTTATGGAATATTAACAAGATAGTTTCCTTAGTGAGTTTTGCCTACTTTTTTTTTTTTTTTTTGCTTACAGCTTTCCTGATATTTGCCTGTCTTGGACCCATCGTGGACTGGGCAAGGAGATAGTTGTTAACCTCAGTCATCTTGTCCCTCTGTTAAGCATTATTTTCTTACTAGATCAAGTTCCCCTTCTCTTAGGGTATGTTATCTCTCAGGTTCCTAGGACCATATGCTTGAGGGTCTAGGGCACCTTCCCTATTTGCCAAAATATATTACCATTATTTTCCGTTGAAAAATCACTTTTAATATCTTCATTTCCTGTAAATCAAATGTTAACACTCTTCTACCATGTGGTTAGCTATCAAACTTCGGCTCCCACCATTACCTGCCAGGCTGCTTCTGCTTCATGGGCCTCTTCTTGATACGCACACGCACACACTGGAGTTCATGGTGGATTTGCATATGTTGTTCCACTTCTCTGGAATGCCCTTCCTGTGGCCTACCCAAATCCTCTGCCTTTCTTGGATCCTGACTCTCTCATTGATCTTCTGCTTCTCTAAACTCTTCATCATGTGATCTGTGTCATACCATATCATGTCCTATCCTTGGGCACTTAACTTACATATCAATTTATTTGTAATTATTTTAGTAGCTTAGTGCCAACTTGAAAATTGGAACAGGAAATAAATTTCCTGAAGGCAAAGATGTCTTACACTTCCCCAAAATGCATCTGTAAATTCAGTAAATAACTGGTGATGAATGTATTATTTGTTCTGTTTTGACATTTCTTAGCTTGCTAATGTCCTAGCTTAGCGCTACAAAATCCAGTGCAGGAATTTAAAATGTGTATGTCATTCACATATCTTAATTTAACCTGAAAATTAACTAGCTAGACATCTAGATCTAAATATAAGACTTTTCCATCACTCATCTATCTAACAAGTATTTTCTGCAGGAATCAAATGATCACTATCTACATGTAATTGTTCTAGGTACACCCCCCCCCCCACCAACCTGAGCTGTTTATGTCTTCCTCCAGGATTCAGAGCCAAACCACCATTTAGCATAAGTTACAAACGTCATGGGAGCTGGAAAACTTGAGAGTAAGTGCTGGCACCACAGAATCTTCATAAACTTTCTGTTCAGTATTCCTGTGGAGGTAATTACTAACCTTTGAGATACTGGTACCCATTTCAAAATGTCATCCCACAGTTCATTTTAACTGAAAATAATACCTACTACTTTTGTCATCTCCCCCAATTTTTTAAACTGAACTTTTAGGAAATTATCATCATCACATTATAGGTAAAAAAAAAAAAATTTGAAAGAAAAAGTTAAACTCTGAATTTTAATAACCCAGTATACTAAGAAGCCGAAAAAATGCTGTAAAAGGAGGAAAGTTGGCCAGTGTAAGAGGGGAAGAAAGGAAAGGTTTGTAGCTAGGTTTCTCCTGAGAACCAGTGTATTGCTCTTATCTAGCCTTCTGACTTACCTGCTGCCAGTGGGAGCCCAGAGAGCACCCTGGAACAAAATGAAGTTAACCTTGACTTGGTTACTGGCATGAGAGTCCCCAAGGGCGGTCCCAGAACAGACCAAATTCTATTTCAAGAATATGTTTTTGCAGAAAGAAGCAGATTTTCCAGTTTTGGAAAAACAAGGGAGTTCTTTTAAGTCCAGCCTCCAAAAGCTCCTTGACCAACAACCTTCAGTGCTCACTGTCCTCTTGGGGTCAGCCCAGATTGATTTAGTGATTAACTCCAACATTTTTCTGGCTTCTCCAATACACCAGCACATTTCAGGTTTCTAAATATAGGTCAACCCAGGCAATTAGGAGACAGCTTCTGTTTTTGAAAGGTATTCAGCAGGCAGAAAGCCCAGTTTACAAATGAGTGATCCTGTTTGCCCTCAGATGACTTGACTGACAGGACTGCAATATTCTCAGCGCCACATCAGGATATATAAGAAACAGTTGCTATTTCAAAGACTTTACTAACCATGAGAAACTTTAATTTCCAATCAAAAAATGCATTTGTTGATGACCTTGCTGACCACCTCCATTGTGATCTTGCTGTTCTCATTGTGTTGGAGAGGAACTGGGGTAGTGTGCATGAACCCACTGTCCTGAATCTCAGTTGGCTGTTAATAACTTAATCAACAAAGGCTTCTCTTTAGTTCCCAACTAACTCCACACTCTTCTCTCAGTATTGTCCAAGGTGAGAAATTGATCACTCTGCCTTGGGAGGCTGGAGATTATAATGTGGCATTGGCCTCCCCAGGCAGCACGTTATTTAGGAGGATGACAGGCAAGGCTGACATTCTGCATAAACTTTCAGATTCCCACTTGATGAAAGCTTAGCAGCCTGTTGCTGCTGGGCCTGGAAGGCCAGTTGACCTATATCTTAGACTCACAGAATCTCAAATATGGACTCTTGTCAACTCCAGAGGAGATGGTACATTCCATTTTGAGGAATTGGGAGTCTTAACATGTTTAATGTGCATATTCCAACTACCACAATTTTTGAGACTATTTTAATATGTATTGATTTAAAAAATAAGAAGAACCAAAAACAAAAGTATATGGGATGCAAAGAGTATATAACATCACTCCTGAGTTTGGAGCCCACATACTCACTTTAGAACAGAGAACAGACGTGTGTACAAGGAAACTTGGTAGACCCAAAGTCCTTTTTCCCCAGCATGTGCTCCAGTATGTCAGTAGCACCTGAGAATATGTTAGAAATGCAGTTTCAGGCCCACCCCAGACTTACTGAATCTGAGCTTTAAGATCCCTGGTTGATTCCTCTGATACACTCTGCAGTTGATGAAACCTTGATCTAAAAGTCTTCTGAAGCTTGGGATTCAGTTTTGAAACAAGGATTGTATGGACCTCCCTGCACATAGAATCTATGCGTTGTTGCTGCCAGGATGCTGAATTTTACCCTTTCCAAACAGGAAACTGCATATAAAACAAAATCAATTACCATTGTGAGATGTTAACATATCAAAGTCATGTTTTCTTTTTGCCTTCTTGTGCTCTCTCCCACCGTAAGGGATATGCCTGGCACATTAGTAACACAGACTTGCATTAGTCCTGGGACTTGGGGGATTTCAAAGACATGGAAATGCTTGGCCATGGCATTGGGGCATTTTGGCTTCAGCACTTCCAGGAGGTCTCAAGTTGCTGAGATAACTAGTAAAACATACCTGACCACATGGGCACACAGTTCTATGTTGGCAAAAACAGTAAAATGTAGGAAATGCAAGTCAGTGGAATTCGGAAATAACTGGTAATTTCTCTGACTTTACTGTAGCAGCTCTCTTCCTCATCTTAAACTGTCACACCACATCAGCCCATCTTGGATGTCATCTCCAGACTATTGTCTACTAGAATCATTGTCCCCTTTTCATGGACCAGTTGCCTGGAATCCGACCAGTGCAAAGATTGCCTGACTAAGGTTTAAGACAGATTTCCCCTGTGCTCCCTTAACATGCATTACTGACTGAAAGTAGACTTTCCTCTCATCCAGCAGTGTTCCCTGGTTGGAAACTCTTTCTCCAGCCACCCCAGGTGAACTGCTTTCTTTTTGAGAACTCCAAAATTGCCTGGTCTCCTCCCACCTCCTCGCTGCCCTCACATTGGCAGTTCCCTCCACTATTGTGAGGTGAATTTGGCTCCTTCCCCCTGCTCTTGGGCCATTTTTCCTAGGTGTCTTTTTTTTAATTTTTTTAAATTTAAATTTTTTTAAATTTTATTTGTGGTCTCTGTCATTCTGCCGGGGCAAGGGGGTAAAGAGATCTGACACTAAGTGCGGGGAAATGCTGAATCTGGAATCTATCTTCCAGACGGCACAAGAATAAAAATTCATGGCAGAACAGCAGCTGCTGACACACTCCCCAAGACATATTGCAGGTAGCATTATTTATTGTGGCAAGGAGTTCATAGAAGTGCTACCTCAAAGCACCCTGAGAGATCCTGAAAAGCCCATCTCCCATCACGTGAGGCAGATTTATGGAGGCTGCTCTTAGAGAGGTCAGACGATGCGGCTCAGGACGCAGGCTCCTTACAGAAAGCCTGGATTCCCTTAACATATTCAGTGCAGTTTGATTGGTTCAAAGGAGGGCTTGAGTCTGTAATGCTGACCATAAAATTGCAGTGACACGCTGCTTTAGATAAGAGGGCTGGAGGAAGGGGGCAGGGATGCTGTGGGCGCAGGAACAGCCAGCACAGGCAAGACCAGAGCGAGCACTCATATTTTAGGTTAATGTGTGGGGAGCTGGTGGGGGATGGGACCAAGCAGATTCATTTTCGCACAAAGGAAAGCTGACCCCACCAGCCTGGACACTGCAGGCACCTGCATGGGTACACATGAAGCCATGTGCATGCACATAAACACACACAGACACACGGGCCCTGGAGGCGCCGCCCAGACGGAAACAGCCAAAGCCAGGCCAGCCTGTATGACCTCTCTCATCGTCCTGGTTGGGAGGGACTGCTCTCCCCATGACCCCAGTGCTGTGGATCAGGTGTCTCACCGGCTCTCTGCCAGCCCCATTTACATATTGTCCATCCCCTTTCAGATCACTAACCAACCTCAGACATACAGATCCCCACCCCACACCTTTCACCCACACTCAGCCCAGAAATGAGACTCCCCTGACTGCTCAGTGGGGCTGTGACTAATGGAGGCTGCCAGAGAACAGTGTTGAGTGTACATATCTGGAACGAGTGACATCCACATGGGGCCAAGAGAAGTCTGGCCGACGGGAGGTGACCTTGTGCCTTTTCCTGAAGTCCAGAGTTTTAGAACCTCCGTAGAGGAGTGAGCATCTATGCCCTTATTGATTCAGGGCAAGCATCTTCCACATGAGTTTACTTCTCCTGGTCAGATTGTGTTTCGGGGAGCACCACTTTTGTCGTCCAAACCCATGACCTCCTGTGGGCAGCTTGGTTAAGAGATTTAATTGCTGTCAACTTTCCACATCTGAGTTAGAGAGATGGAATATATAAGGGGATGAGATGGCCATCTAAATAATTGAGGTGATTATCTTTTTCTGAATTATTCAGATAGGACCTAAATTGGCATATAAATTCACAGAAAGGTAGGTTTGGGTTTGAATTATAGAAATAATAGCCTTAATTCTTCACTGCACTCAAGCCTGTAGGTCCAGTTGAAAAGTGACTTTCTCCCTTTGTGGAAATTCACATCCTCTAGATCTTGGACTCCACCTGATTTTTAAACGTTCCTCCCAACCAGGTGTCCCATATATGTGAGATGTTTGACATACCCATCTAGGTTCATAAGGTCAACCTTGAGGATGTGAATGGTTGGATTGGGGAGCATGAGAGTTTTTAAACTTATTGAAATGAGCATCTTCTAGTGACAGTCTGATCAAAGTGGAGACACGTTACAATGTGTTCATTGCTTTTTGCTCCTCCGGAGTCCTGCCCATATAGAAGTGCCCCATAATTCACTTGCATACTCTGAGGATCTCCCTCATTTCTGATTAAAATATAACCCCCTGCCACTATTTAATGCTGTGTCTGCTCACAGAGATAGTGTAAGGCGTGGATATTCCTCTACTTGACTTGGGTATCTAGCCTCCTCACAAGCCCTGCCTTGAGGGACCTGACTGCTGACTTCACCAAATCCAGGGGGATACTCAGAGCTGCTGAGCGTCACTGCTCAGATGGTCAGCCTTGCCCATTGGTCTAAACAGTCGTTCCTCTGAGTACCACTGTTGACCCCCTGAGGTCCAATGCTTGACCTCATTAATACGAAAGGGGAGAAAGCTAAGTGAATGTTTTCATAGTCTCCTTTTTCTTCAGGCCAACTGGAGGTTATCAAGGCCAGAGGCGGCTTTCTAGTTCATAAACCTGTTAGGCTATTCGGAGTCATGATTCTCTTATTCAACTGTCTGTGCTTTTCCTTGGGACAACTAATCCCTCAGCGTGACTGGTGGAAGCCCGCAGTATTGATTTCTGTGTCTCTCTAAACCTCAGTTGTGTTCAACGCTTGTTAGACATCTGAAGGAATATCCAGTGGGCTCTGGGGGCAACTTGAGAGCGAGGTTCAATAGGCCTGCTCTTGAGAGAAGTTTCTGTGAGGTTTCCAGGCAAGCCAAATGAGTGAAATGAGAGCAAGAGAAAGAGAGAATGGAGGAGATGAAAGAGAGAGGAAAGGAAAAAAAAAACAGAAATAGAGAAATGGGAGAAATAGGAAAAAGAAGGAAGAAAGAAAAGAAAGATAAAAGGGAGAAGAGTACATCCTCCCGCTAATAGAAATCTTAAAGGATTTCCGTCTTTCTCTGCCTTTAGTCTGAGTTCTCCCTGTGTTAATAAAAGAGCATTTTTTATTTTCTGTTCAATACCAACTGGAATGAGAAGAGGGCATTCAGAGGGTGGCCAATGCAAGGGTTGGGGGGTACTTCTGGGCACTGAGGAAGTAGATGGGCTTTGTGTAGTCTCCTGGGATTGTTGTCCTACGCAAATAAAGGGGCATGGCCCAAGGTGCTTCTGCTGGAGCAAATTGTCATCCTGAGAAAGGTTGATGCAAATAGCCAGGCTCTCTTCAGAGTTCCTGTCCGTTTCACATTTCATTTCAAAGAACAGATAGTAACATTTTTTTTGGGGGG